>MU931438.1:0-22045 GCA_036418165.1 Cooperia oncophora
GGATAGCAGACAGCTGGTAGAGCATGGGAAGATGGAAGGGTGGTAGACTGCTGGAAGAGAGATTGGCTGGATGGGAGAGTAGCAGACAACTTTCCCTCCACCCCTGGACGCTGGTGCACGCTGGAAGACGCTGACGGACGCTGTCAGACGCTGCCGGACGCTCGGAGCGGTGGACACAATTGGTGGAGGTTACCGCGGAGCATGAACGCAGCCTTATGACTATATGAGAGATCACCGCTAGGCATAAACCCGTAGTTTGTGACCAGGGCAATCATGCGCTGTCAAGAAGGATCGGTCAGCTCTTGAATTGCATGGCAAGTATGGGCCTGAACCTGGTTGGAGATCTTTGATACTGTAAAGGGACCACGAACTACATATAACTAACTTTCAATGCCATTAAAATTTAATGATAGACTGTCTCACTTCCTCTGCAGGATCCTTTTGAGGAAGTAGAATGAACACTACTGCATCTTGCCGTATGGAGAGGAGATTCGCCTCTGAAACAAACTTGACTTTCAAAAAGAAATCGCTTCCCTAGCAAAGTCCAATAAAATGTAGTTTCACCTGAATGAAACCATCTTGCCAGTTCACCAACAAGCTGATTTCCACCACATTAAAGGCAGTTGGCACGATAAATCCCCCAAGCGACTAGGATCAATACTCCTGGCAGGATAGAATTCCGCGACCCTGGGCAGGCGCTGCATAGCGGTTTCCCCGAGGAAGGTGCCCTTATAAGGGCCCTATCAAGCCACAACTTTACGTCCCAAACGCCCGCCACGCCCGCCCGCCCACAAATGGACGACCGTTCCTGACGCTCGTATTCATTCATTTGCTAAGCAAATTATGAAGCGAAGGGATTGGTATGAAGCGGCCGTGATGCTGCATGCATACATGGGTACACATATGCAGCCGTCTTCGGTAGCGGTGATTGGTAAGATGCCTACGGGAAACTCGTCCGAAATCGATTTACAAGTCACTGAGAACGGAGGCTTTTTCTTCGCAGGATTTTGACCGTTTCCGTTCTTTCGCCAGCGCCCTACTAGCATTTTAGGCTAAGTAGGAAACCATCGTGCCAACTGCCTTTAAGCAAGTTAAACTCACCTAGGCGTCTTTTTGTATTTTCTGCGTCCTTCCTCTTTAGGTGTTGCTCGTTTGCTGGCATACCTAGCTGTATGTAGTGATGGCTCATCCCTAGAGAAGGTAGGTATTGTACAGTAATCCAGTAATCCCGTGCTTTTATCCGTTGCACGCATAGTTGGAGGGTATGCCGTGCATAACCCAATCAGTGAAGTCAGGTAGAGCACTAACAATAGACCTATGACACGGTTCCCGAAATAGTGCTTACCCAGGTGTCTTCCTACCCGTTCTGGTTATTTCTATTGAACGTTTGCTGCCACTTTTACGAACGTTCACTGGCAACTCAACGCTGAAAATTCAGATCACCATAGACCATCCAAAGACATATTATCCTACATAATGGACGTGCGGGTGGATATGTGACAAGACAATCGTAGTTCATTGCTGGGCGTCGCGTGCGACGTCGACCCGCAAATTACGATATTTCTAGGTAGCAGTTGGGGACAATAGATAGTGTATAACCAAAAATAGCAATAAATGTCCGAGTCGTGGCCTTTTTGAAATGCGATGCTCCAATAGACAAGCTGACGCAATTAACAAAAACGCCCAGCGCGGCGGAGCGGCAAATTACGATTGTCTTGACCATCCCCCGTCCGGGATGGTCGGAAACAAGCAGGAAATTGTAGATGCTGGAAGATTCTACAGTAAAGAAAACGGCATTCGAAACAACCGTAAACACCCAAAGCTAGGCCCTTCTCATTCCAGACCATTCTAAATCACTACGAGTGCAGGAGAAAAGTCACTGATAAAAGGTGAAAGAACATAAAGACGACTGAAGACAATTTCTGCGATCAAGTATTACGGCTAGAGGTGCTCAGTCATGAACCAGTTGCCTATAATTAACTTCACAATAGAGAAAGATGCAAAAAACCTTGGGTACACTCTGAACAGAAGCCGCTTAGCTGTGGGCTCCTCGGACGAGTTTATCGGACGTCGGCAAGCACAATCAGCAGGTTTCGGCGTGCCAATCGCCCTACGACGCTCCAGGCAACGCTATGTACACATGCAATTCCACTTGTAATTCGTTTTCTTGCAGTGTGAAAGTAATCGTGGTTTCAATGGTTATATTTATCTCTCCGTTTCGAGTGACAAAAGTGGTATATTCTCTGCTAATGCGGACAACAATGCCAAACACAGGAGGCATTTTGCGGAAAACTTGAAACTGGTTGCGGGAATTGTCTTCAAGATAATGAATACGATCCCACACAAGCATGGACGCAGCAGCTACTAAACCTTCGGTGGTGTTGCTGGTGAAGGGTGAAATCGTTCCAACTGGTGACAGCGTGAGCGCATTCGTCATATTTTATAACTCATAAATCCTCTGTTAAGGTAGACAAGACCACTTTGTACAAGAAAGAATGGGATTCCAACTATTCAATAATCGGCAATGTGCCTTTGAGGAAAGCTTACCGTGGTGTCCTCCTATTCGTTCTGGTTATTTCTATTTGAGGCGTTGAACGTTTGCTGCCACTTTTACTGACTTTCACTGGCAGCTCAACGCTGAAAACTCAGATCACAACTGAGCATTCATAGACACGTTCGACAATACTGGTGAAGGTTGGAATCGGGGGAGGCTAATGAAGCAAGAGTGCCCTCGTTACATATTTTCTAACCCATTAAACTTTTAAGATGCGCAAACCAGGTTACCTTGCGCAACAAAGGGATTCCACATACCCAATAATGGCAGTGTGCATCTGGGTAAAGCTTACCCTGGCGTCCTCCTATTCGTTCTGGTTTATTTCTATTTGAGGCGTTGAACGTTTGCTGCCACTTTTACTGACTTTCACTGGCAGCTCAACGCTGAAAACTCAGATCACAACTGAGCATTCATAGACACGTTCGACAATACTGGTGAAGGTTGGAATCGGGGGGCCATGAAGCAAGAGTGCCCTCGTTACATATTTTCTAACCCATTAAACTTTTAAGATGCGCAAACCAGGTTACCTTGCGCAACAAAGGGATTCCACATACCCAATAATGGCAGTGTGCATCTGGGTAAAGCTTACCCTGGCGTCCTCCTATTCGTTCTGGTTATTTCTATTTGAGGCGTTGAACGTTTGCTGCCACTTTTACTGACTTTCACTGGCAGCTCAACGCTGAAAACTCAGATCACAACTGAGCATTCATAGACACGTTCGACAATACTGGTGAAGGTTGGAATCGGGGGGAGGCTAATGAAGCAAGAGTGCCCTCGTTACATATTTTCTAACCCATTAAACTTTTAAGATGCGCAAACCAGGTTACCTTGCGCAACAAAGGGATTCCACATACCCAATAATGGCAGTGTGCATCTGGGTAAAGCTTACCGTGGTGTCCTCCTAATCGTTCTGTTTATTTCTATTCGAGGAGCTGTACGTTGGCTGCCACCTCCAGCACTATCACTTTTTACATCGACTCTGGAAACCTGATATGCAGATCACAACATATTCGAGCACTTAGAGGAAGACTGGAATGAAAGTAGAATATGTGCCGCTTCTCAAAAAGGGACTGAACGAAGTAGCGGAAGCTTTATCCTTCCTAAGTGCGAGCTGTACACTCACCCTCGTGGGTCCTTCGCCGTGGTGGGGTGAATGAGTCCGCAGCTGCGCTAGCGTGCCATTTTTTGCGGTTAAAGTGCACAGGAACGGTATTAAAGGATAGTGATACCTGATTGCATCTCAATTCTCGCCCGCCCTGCCGCACGGCCGGCCACATGCCTAGTCACAGCCAAAGTGCTGCTTATCTGCGTCCTCTCATTTCGGTTTATTCTCTACGCTTGGTACGCTTTCGCTGCGGGACCTCGGTACACGCTGGCACCCTTGATGCTGCACCTCGAGGATAGTGTGGGTGGATTGTGGAGACGCTACTTGGGCATCACTACCCTACAGCCACGCTCCCGTTCACTTTTGTTAGAAAAATTGGTACGATATTGCAGCTGCGGACCCATTCGCCTCGCCATGACAAGGAGCGTCCTCGACGGTGAGCGTACAGCTGTCTTTCAGGGCTATTGACGATTATTTTTCTGTTTTCGTTACAGGTTCACACTTTACTCTAGCATCTCGTGGTACATATTGCGAGTACCATATCTGCCACTTTTCATCATCATGACTTCAACGACTTGACTTCAGTTCGTGCTTGCTGGCGGTAAGTACTCCGATACAGGAATGAAAACTTAGATGCTGACTGGTTTCAGCGTAAAAAAGTGGACGAAACCGCTGAAAACGCTCAAACTGACTCCGTAGACTCTGCAGTCTTTTTCGCGATGCCTTCAGACGGGTGCGCCGAACGAGACACACATGCATCAGGAACAACGTCGCCCAGTTTCAAGTCGCAAAGGGGTACAAGTTTCGATATTATAGTCCGGGCTGCCTTGTATGTACAAGAAAGGGATCCTGCTGATCTGGTATCTGGGAATGTGTCTTTGTTCCCCAATCTGATGTCTGTCTAGTCAGTGTCTCTAATTGTGAGTCTTACCCTCGCGTTCTCCTTATTTTAATTTGTCTCGTTGTACTTTTACTACCACTTCCACTACTATCCATATTGAGCCTGAAAACAGTTACATGAGCAGCAGACTACATCCAGTTAATTGGAAAGGTATAAGTAGCGCATGAAAGACAAAGACGCTCAGATGCCTCGATCTGACTCAACTCCTAATCCGCGAATAGGCGATGCATTTCGCTAGCGCCATAGTACTCTGAACAACGCCGCTCTTCTCACGCCAAAGGGCAGTTGATAGCCAAAACAGGTGCAGCCGAATTTGGGAAACTTTGAAGTCAGGCGGCCCAGTATGAGATAGAGAATAGGTGGCGCAGTTCGCCCAGGGGGAGGGGCAAGTTGCACTTTCTACAAGTCTCTCTCTCTCTGATGAAATCACTGAAGTCCTGAGAGCTGAAACAAGTTCGTCAAGCCATCATGGTAAAACCTGTTAACTCGAGAAGAGGCTGTCTAGATGGGTCGACACGTCGATGGGAAGTGTCAAAAGTGCAAAGTGCCCTCCATCGCCGAACTGCGCCCTACTCGAACGACCCGTGATATTATCCTTTGGTTTAAATACAGAACCATTATTTATGGCTTCACTACAACTCGATTAGCGGGTACGGCTCAACTACAATCAAATAATACCGACAAAATAAAAACTAAACTGGAAGTTGTTTGATGGAATGAACGCTTACCCTGGTGTCGTCCCTGACGTACTACTGTACCTTGGAGGCGATTTCCTTTTGGACGTGGACCTAGCCGTTTGTAGTGATGGCTCACCGCTGAAAGCGCCATGTCTTACGGTGTACCGTAGGCCCTAGGTTTGGCAGTAGATGCTTCCTAATTTCTAATTTTCTGTCATCAAAAGCAGATGCACAATAATCTTCTAGACGTGTAAGATGAATACGCCTAGGACAGAATTCGGCGTCCCTGGTCAAGCAGTACGTGGCGCCTCTTAAGAGGAAAGTACCTTTATAGCGCCCTACCACGCTGCAACACGCCGACCGGACGCCCACCGCTCCCGCACGCCCACTGATGTCCGACCGATGCTGCCAACGGGAAACTCGTCCGAAATCGTCTTGAGTTGGACACTGCAAAGGCTTTTTTTGCAGGTCTTTCACCCTCTAACTTCGCTTTGCTCCATTTCCCAGGGGTCCATGCAAAGACCACACAATGAGGTTCATTTTTGCTAAACGGTATTGGGAATGCCAAAAAGGGTCGAAAAAATTCGAAAAGAATGGGCGATTTGAACCACCTTATTCAGCTCCGTTCTAGCTGTATCGTTGAGAGTGTATAGTTTATGAGGTGAACTTTGAGTAGACATGAAAAACAACGCAGAAGAAGGTCAAAATCCAAGTACTTACCACCGTAGATTGAGAGTCCGTCGCACTATCCACTACACCATCCGTCCACTGCGACGGGTGAGATGCGGGAGCCATTGAAGAAGCATGCGGGATGACGATGAAACTTCAATGTAGCTCACCACATGCCAGGTAAAGTACTTGGATTTGACCTTCTTCTGCTTGTTTTTCATGTCTACTCAAAGTTCACCTCATAAACTATACACTCTCAACGATACAGCTAGAACGGAGCTGAATAAGGTGGTTCAAATCGCCCATCTTTTCGAATTTTTTTCGACCCTTTTTGGCATTCCCAATACCGTTTAGCAAAAATGAACCCCATCTGTGTGGTCCTTGCATGGACCCCTACATCATGCAACAAATCCGTTTTTGAAAAGCTCCACGACCGGGATGGCCTCTGTCGTGACTTTCGTACGACTCTTTTTAAAGGGTCGCGTTATGGGGCGCGCGGCGGTCCTGGCGCGCTTAGCGGCTACGGTCGAACACTCTGGAAGCCGCTAGGGATGCAGAGTCGGCGTCGACTCTGGCTTCTCTCTCACTTCGACGTCTGCCGCCGTATCGACTGGTCGCTCCTTCGCTTGTCGCCTTGTGCCAACTTCACTATCCAACTGCAATGGCAACACTTCAATATCCAGGAGCCGTACTCGACAGCAAGCAGCACTGCCTCCGGACGAAGACATCCCAGGTAACCACTGGAGGAGGAGGAGCACCCGAACCCCTTGGGCAGCCAAGGGTGAGGGTGTGTCCAAGGCCCCCAGTGGGCTGTACCCTCGTGGCCCGTAGGCAGTTCTCTGGCAGGGTTCGTTAGTAGGTTAGGGGTCGTACCTTACTTTAGTAGTTTTCCTTTTTAGTAGTTTTCCTTTTCATTATTATTGTTGCTCACAGTTATTCGTAGAGTGGTAAATTTAATAATTACTTGTGTTTTGTCGTGTAGCAAGAGTGGTTGATCCACGTCATTTCTCACATATTTATCTCATCACAGTTTTTCATAGTTCATAGTATAATCCATGATGCAATCCATGATGCAATGGTCGTTGGTCCTAGTAGGATGTCAATGGCGTGATAAAGGGGACGCCCGTAAGAGCAGTTATCCTTAGGTAGGGAGTGAGGACAGGGCGTAGGTGGAAGGGTAGTAGGTATATGACCGTAGGGTACATTTAGCGCAGGGGCAGTAAGGGCCTACCGGTAGCGCTTAGCTCCTTAGCACCCGCGTGGCAGCACCGTAGCGAGCATAGGCAAGCGTTCGTAAGTCCTCCTGCAACCCTCGCGCCGAGGGCGGATCCTTTCCCCTCCAGGCACCGATGCGACGTCTGAGGGCTGGTCACCTGGTAGAGGCCAGGTGTGAGGGGAACAGGACGCCACCCCCGGCACGACATGGTGCATACGGCTGGGGTTCAACGTGTGGGAAACCCACGTTGGGCCTTAGCGATCGAACCTTGTCTACGCTTGCCACGTACCAGTAGGTCTAGGTAATGGTCGTAGGGCGTCTGCGTTACCATCTGGTTGACACGTTCGCTTAGTTGCCCTGCGTACGCTATAACTGGGGTATATCCCTCTCTCGCCCATGTGGGGCCGTGAACTCTTACCCAAGTCGACTGGGTGGCACAGCCGCATCTTGGGGACAGCCGTGATACGTCGAGCCACGGTTAACTCTTGCAAGGTGGGCGAGGGGAATGGAAGCATGCCGTAAAAAGCATGTGGGAGCCCCTCCTATCATGTCGCTGCATACAAACTTGGGTCGGCGGAGATGCCGTATAATAATTGAGCCCTTGCCCGTAACTTCACATGCTCTGGGGCCTTAGCTAGGAGGCATAGGCGTCACGTAGCAATCGCTGTCAACCAGATTTGTGCGCTCACAGCTCTCCTGTTTTCTTCTATTGCTTCCTCGTTTCTTTTCCGGTCATATACCTTTGGGTAGATACCTATGCCTTGTCTTCGCCCCTCCTCGTGCTCATTTCGTCATTGCATAGTGCTTGGCCAGCACCCCGCATACGTAGTTTTCACCCCTGCCGTAGGTAGCTATCGGCCAATAGCTACTCTACGGCCTAGCAACAATTCATAATTTTTTAGTTTTAGAATCGGGTACGGCAGTTACCGCCTCCTGCCAGCGCTTATAATGTCCACCATCAGTACGCACAAAGCCAACATGATCAAGGCAGTCGCTGCATGGGAAACCGTAAGAGGTAAGATTCCCGCATCTTTGTTCCATCCTATAGATGCGAGTGTAGGTGACCCGCAGTCGACCTTTGAAGTGCGCCATGACTCTTTAGAATATCATTTGGCACAAGTTCGCGCAGCACTCGACGTGCTTAAACAGCGAAGATCAGCATTCGTAGCCTTCATGGCTAAGTCATCGAAGTCAGATGCTGATAGTAGGCGCGTACCAGCAATGTTTTCAGGAAACTCGCATAGACGAGGCAATTGTTGCAGCCGAATCTATCGTAGCGTCTCTTTCCGCAGGTTTAGAAGAACTAGGAGCGCTCGCAGAGAGCAGTCCATCTGTAGCTCTCTTTGAAACGGTTGAGGATGCTCCTGTACGAGTTCAAGAACAACTACAGGAGGACCCTACAGCCACGTCTAACGCGGGTCCATCGTATGCACAGCCGCAACAATATCTTAGGGCACCCAACCTTTCGTCGGGCTATGGTCCATCATATTTCGCAGGCCCAGATGTTCCCCTGTTTGGTCCCATGCCAGCCCAGCCAGCTGTACAGCTTGGCAAGCTCGCATTGGAACCATTCACGGGAGACATCACACAGTTTCGTAGGTTTTGGTGTGCCTTCGAACTTGCGGTGCACAACGATCCAAATACTCCATCAACGTATAAGTTTTTGTACTTACAAAGTTTGCTAAAGGGCGATGCCCAAGTAGTACTACAGGATCTCGACCCGGAAGAATGCAACTACGCGGAGCTGGTGAAGGCTCTTAAGAAGAGGTACGACCGTCCTTATCGGACGCGAGCTACCCTTCACAAGCAGCTTCAGCAGCTTCCCGTAGCTCGAAATACGGGCCCAGATCTTCGTAGTACCTGGTTTCGTGTGTCCGGTATTCTCCACGGATTACGACGTTATGAAGACTTCAGCAGAGTTCTGCCGATTCTTGACTTAGTCAAGAGTAAATTTCCTGCAGAAATTCAGCAGAAGCTTCATGATCTTGAGTTTCAGACTAATTCCGACTTTCGATCTCACGCAGGTCATGGAGAAGCTCGATCATATCATTTCGTCTAAGGAGAAGTACGAAGACTCCACCACGTTAACCGATAGCCTCTCTGTAAGTACATCTCGTTCCCGCAGTCCATCGCGGCGTTCCTCTCCTCCGAGCCGTAGTCCACTACGGCATTCTTCTCCGTACCGCAGTCCATCGCGGCCGTCGTCTTCGTCGCAGCGCAGTCCATCGCGCTATCATTCGCCGTCTCGGAGGTCGCATGATTCAACTCAGTGTTGCTTCTGCGACTCGCCGGACCATAGTTCCACTCGCTGTCATCTCGATGCGTCAGTCGCCATACGTCGTACCATCGTTCAGTTGCGTGGACTCTGTTGGAGATGCTTGAGGCATCGTCACACATCTCGCTCTTGTAGCTATCCTTCGTGTCGCGTCTGCAGAGGTGATCACCACGAGATCCTCTGCAGCAAGTCGTCATCACACGGTCATCAATCTAGGAGAGATTGGCGTAGCGATGAGTATCGTCATCGTCATCGTCTCCCTACCGGTATCCGTCGCGCAGTCCATCTCGGGATAGTGGGCGTGATCGTAGTTCGCCTCCTCGTGGCGAGTCCACTTCACATTCGTACGATGGTAGTTCGTCGAGTGAGAACTGAATCCGTTCGGTAGACGTTCGCACGACTAAGGGTAAGGTCAAAACAAGGTCAATTTCGCAACTCTATCCCTTAGAAATACGTGCTAAAACAACACCGTTGACTACTAAGCGTTCCCAACCATCTCCTAGTATTCAACGCGTACAACCGTCTCGAACGGCTAAATCTCAACATAAATACATTCGTAGTAGTGTAAACTAATCCTTTTCAGCTTTTTCAGGCATAATTCCTTCAGCATATACGTTTCGTAGCGTTCAATGCGTGCAAAAGTACAACCCGTCGTTGAGACGCGCCGCACGAGCACGCGACGCGGTCCGCCGCGAAGCGTGTGTTTTGATTACGCAATTGCCATTTTCGTATATGCTGCGTTGCCGTAGGGCCGCTGTTCGTTCACTTAGTGAACTTTATCACTATTACGACAATATTCTACTATTCTGACTACTATACTGTTATTCGACGTATATTTCCTAATTACGACGTGCTCGTAGGAAGATGGATCGCGATCAGGTACCCTTTGTTTCCTTTCTTAGTTGTTACGTGTGTAACTGCGCTTAGGTCATTTATATATGTGTTCACTCGCCCGCTTAGCTGCTTTTCAGCTGCTAAGCAGCTGAAAAATGCACGAGCATCAAAAGAACATTCATCAACACTCGACTCAAAACCATTACCCCTGAATATCTCACAAAAGAAGATGGCTCTGTTGTCAGGAATAAAAAAGGAATGGAAGGAGAAATTCGAAACTTTTTCCAAGACCTCTTCTCCACAAAAGTGCTGGTGCAACCTAACATGATATTTTGTGAGGATGATGATGACACACTTGCAAGAGATGAGTGGAAAGTACTTGAAACGGAAGTATTGGAAGGCTATTCAACAGATGAAAGGAGGAAGAGCGCCTGGACCAGATCGAATTCTGGCAGAACACCTGAAATGTCTGAAGGAGTTCATTGCCCGCCCTTTGGCAGACATTTTCACGGAAATGCTGGCGTCGGGAACTGTACCAAAGGAATGGCTGGGCTCGAACACCATTTTGATCCACAAAAAAGGACCGCGTGATATACTGGCCAACTATCGTCCTATAGCGCTCCTGTCCACAATACTCAAAATCTTCTCACGTATCATCCTCAACCGCATAAGTGGAACACTCAATATAAATACGAGAAGAGAACAAGCCGGATTTCGTGAAGGCTTTTCAACCATCGATCAGATACATGTGATTTCTCAACTTGCGGAAAGATGTCGAGAGTACCGAATCCCGCTATGTTATCTTTTTGTTGACTTCAAAAAGGCATTTGATACGGTCGAACACCAAGCGGTACTAAACGCACTTGCCACGTTCGGAATTTCAAGAAGATATATTGAAATAATACGACAATGTAACACGAGCTGCTACACTGACATAAAATTGCTCAAAGAACCAGTTCGTGTAAAGATCCAACGTGGCGTACGGCAAGGCGAGGTCATCTCTCCAAAACTATTCTCTGCAGCTTTAGAACTTGTAATGCGGCAAATCGAGCTGCCTTGTGGCATTGAGATAGATGGCGAAAGACTTCAATACTTGATGTTTGCAGACGACATAGTCTTGATTGGAAGCGAACCGAGTGCACTCGAAAGCTCCCTGAATATTTTGAGCGAAGCCTCCCAATCCATTGGACTTGTAATACATCCAGGAAAAACCAAATGGATGAAAAACAACTACACAAATGACTATCGTTTATGCATGAAAGGATCAGTCATTGAAGAAGTCTCATCGTTCACGTATCTTGGCCAAGCAATAACGATGGATAATGATCTTACAGGAGAAATCAGCCGGCGTCGAAAGGCGGGATGGGCCACATTTAACAAATACCGAGATGTTCTCACCGATAGACGGATTGAAACTCAAATAAGATCTCAGGTGTTCAACACCCATGTTCTACCAGCACTGGTATATGGAAGTGAGACATGGAGCACAATCAAAGATGAGGAGAGAAGACTAGCTGCTACGCAAAGGGCAATGGAGCGAGCAATGTGTCGAGTAACACTAATGCACAAGATCCCTGC
The DNA here is from genome assembly GCA_036418165.1 of Cooperia oncophora. NCBI lineage: Eukaryota > Metazoa > Nematoda > Chromadorea > Rhabditida > Trichostrongylidae > Cooperia > Cooperia oncophora. The sequence goes on from MU931438.1 coordinate 11,810, forward strand.
TCGCGAAATCCGAAGACGGACGGGCGTAAAGGATGTTATCGAAACCATTTATGACTCGAAAAAGAGATGGGCTGGACACGTAGCTCGTCTTGACGATAACCGATGGACATATCGCGTAACCAACTGGTATCCTCGTGGTGTAAAAAGGCCACGGGGAAGACCCCCAGCCAGGTGGAGTGATCCTTTTAAGAAACTATATGGACAGAGATGGCAACAAATGGCAAGAAATCGTGATGAATGGCATAGATGTGTCCTGCAAGGATGGCGCAACCAACCTTGAAGAGCGGACATCAAGGTATTCAAGGTAAGGTATTCACTCGCCCGCAGCGTTTTTCTCATTTAGTATCTTATTCGTTTTCTTTGCGGTTTTTTTAAAATGTGTGGTATTTTTTCGTAGTTTGTAGTTACTAAGTAGTTTCTCTTTGCCCGCAGCGTAAAAGTTAAATTGCGTAGCAGTGAGTTCTTTTTTTGCGTACTCCTTTCCTTTTCTATTCTCCTACATACATTTTTATATACAACATTTAGTATAGTTTTCTATTTCTTTTTCCTCTGTCTGTTCGCGCGCTCACTGCTTATTTCATCCTTAAGTTACACACATAACTGATCGCGACCCATCTTGCTACTTTCCCTATTGTTCCTCTATTACGGCGTAGGACGTCCATCACATTTTTATGCTGCGTAGTTGCTGCCAAAACATATCAAGCCTAGGCTTGGTCTGTTTCGGTAGTAAATACGCAACATATTTCGTATTCAATAATATCATTTAAACTGTGCATTCGTAGCACAGATTTATTTTGCTCTAGTTTAGCGTAGTACTACACTATCAACTACGCTTAGTAGTAGTATTTCTTTCATGTACGTAGTACAACTTCTCTTTCTTTCCTGTTTAGATAGTTTAATTTCCTTCTCAACTTTCCTATCGTAGTTTAATTCAAACTATTTATTTACCCACTTCATATTTAACCCATTTTTCATCACAGCATTTAATCACGTCATATTTATCATTTCATAGTTATCATATTTTTGTTATTCTCATTTACTCACCTCATATTTATCACATTTTTGTTATTTTCATTTAGTCACTTCATATTTAACATTTCATATTTACCCATTCTTAGCTCTCCTTTTGGTAATTAGGCGTATAACATCTATATCGTGCGAGTTTACAACGCGTTCCCGTGGTATTCGTTCATGATAGCGTAGAATCCATAAAGTCCATCTTACCCCTTTTCAGGTAATTGCGTTCTCGAGGCGTACCCGTCTCATTGCTATCATGCCGTCACTCGCCACGTAGTGAGGAGGTTTAGCCCAGTAGGCGTAGTCCGCCGCAACGTCGCGATCGCTCGCTCAGCCCGCAGCCATACGACCATCGGCTTCGCCACTGCTATACAGTGCATTACTGCTGTTGCCCTTCGCGTTCGGGCCGCGACCACCACCATCATTATCGCGTACGTTCGCCTAGCGAACATTCACCTCCTCGTAGGGAGCGCCGTCGTACTCCGTTGCTGTCGCCGTCACCATCACCCTCTCCGCGTAGGCATTCTGCAGACTGTCATAGGGTGCGCTCTCCATCACAGCGCCCCACTCGCGCAAACCTCTCTCCTGCTCGCCCCCAGGATGGATTGCTTAGGCAACCCATTTTTGAGCGCAGTCAATCAGGATATGGTTGAGCAAGAGGACCCCTCTCTGATGACTCCTCGGGCGACTGATGACGTTGTCGCCTACAAGCGACAACGTCATCAGTCGCCCGAGGAGTCATCAGAGAGAGGTGAGTTTGAGGAGAAGCAAGCAAGGGAGAGAGGTGTGACTTATAGTCGCTCCTCCCTCATTTGTTAGTTGATGTAGTGAGAGTTGCTACCTTTGGGTAGCCCCCTTGGGAGCGGTGGGAGACCGCTATTAACTTTTTTCTTGTCCCTGGGTTTCCTTTTTTGCCTTTCCCTTAACTGGCCCGTGGGTTCTTTCGCTTAGCGAGGTAAAATTCTCCCCCTCGCACAAAATTATCCCCTTAGTGTGAGGCAAAACTCACACCGTAGGCACGGAAACCACCCGCAGTTGTTGATTCTTCTCGTCGCCGAACACCGTCAACGTCACGCTATCAACATCACGTTATACGCCGAATCCAACTGTGCCGTCGCCTACTTCTACTACGTCATGTCGAGTTTATCCGCCGTCGTCAAGAACATCCAGTGGTTATCGATAATGCCGTAGTCTACACTTCGTCGTCGCTCCCGTCGATCGTAGTGTGTGTATATATTGTTGTATATTTGTATAGTTATGTAGGTAACATATTGTATAACTGAAGCACTGGCCCTGAAGCCGATCGTCAATTCCATCCCCACGAACCCTTGCCTTAGGCCCAGTAGGTCGTCCGTCGATTGACTGACTGTGTCTGTATTTCTAGTGGCGTAGTCGCCGAGGTAAGAACGAGGCGTGCAGTACCTAGCGTAGGCCAGGACCCATTCGTCTTCTTGCCGCCCCCAGTGTCGTGACTTTCGTACGACTCTTTTTAAAGGGTCGCGTTATGGGGCGCGCGGCGGTCCTGGCGCGCTTAGCGGCTACGGTCGAACACTCTGGAAGCCGCTAGGGATGCAGAGTCGGCGTCGACTCTGGCTTCTCTCTCACTTCGACGTCTGCCGCCGTATCGACTGGTCGCTCCTTCGCTTGTCGCCTTGTGCCAACTTCACTATCCAACTGCAATGGCAACACTTCAATATCCAGGAGCCGTACTCGACAGCAAGCACTACTGCCTCCGGACGAAGACATCCCAGGTAACCACTGGAGGAGGAGGAGCACCCGAACCCCTTGGGCAGCCAAGGGTGAGGGTGTGTCCAAGGCCCCCAGTGGGCTGTACCCTCGTGGCCCGTAGGCAGTTCTCTGGCAGGGTTCGTTAGTAGGTTAGGGGTCGTACCTTATTTAGTAGTTTTCCTTTTAGTAGTTTTCCTTTTCTATTATTGTTGCTCACAGTTATTTCGTAGAGTGGTAAATTTAATAATTACTTGTGTTTTGTCGTGTAGCAAGAGTGGTTGATCCACGTCATTTCTCACATATTTATTCATCACAGTTTTTATCATAGTTCATAGTATAATCCATGATGCAATCCATGATGCAATGGTCGTTGGTCCTAGTAGGATGTCAATGGCGTGATATAGGGGACGCCCGTAAGAGCAGTTATCCTTAGGTAGGGAGTGAGGACAGGGCGTAGGTGGAAGGGTAGTAGGTATATGACCGTAGGGTACATTTAGCGCAGGGGCAGTAAGGGCCTACCGGTAGCGCTTAGCTCCTTAGCACCCGCGTGGCAGCACCGTGACGAGCATGGGCAAGCGCTCGTAAGTCCCCTGCAACCCTCGCGCCGAGGGCGGATCCTTTCCCCTCCAGGCACCGATGCGACGTCTGAGGGCTGGTCACCTGGTAGAGGCCAGGTGTGAGGGGAACAGGACGCCACCCCCGGCACGACATGTTGGCATAAGGCGAGAAGCGAAGGAGCGACCAGTCGGTACGGCGGCAGACGTCGAAGTGAGAGAGAAGCCAGAGTCGACGCCGACTCTGCATCCCTAGCGGCTTCCAGAGTGTTCGACCGTAGCCGCTAAGCGCGCCAGGACCGCCGCGCGCCCCATAACGCGACCCTTTAAAAAGAGTCGTACGAAAGTCACGACAGCCTCCCTCGTTAGAGCCACCTAGCTAGGGTGAGCAGCAAGTGGCTTTTTTTGTAATCCGCATACACATCGCGTTGAGCAGAGGAAGATTTAGCCTCCAGTATGGGTTTGGGGGCGGAGGATGACCAGAAGGAGGTGGGGTTAGCGAGAGCAATCAAGAATGTGTTCAATAAAACGCACGATCATCTGTTACGAATGGCGAATAGGCTATCCATGTACAGGGGGGAAGCAAAAAAGAGCACTTCTCTTTTTCCACTTTCAAAGCGATATAATTTACACTTTATCAAATTCTAAGTGGTCACTTTCACCACCTTATTCAGCAATACAGTGTCACTATCACGATACTCCGCTACAGCCTTCACGACGCCACGACCCGGTGTCTGAGTTCAGTGGAGTCGTTGATTTCTCCGCCACTGTCAAACCACCCTGTTGAGCTAACCCGGTAATCGAGAGGATTCAGGTCAGGTGACACACTTACCAGGAAAGGTCAACAGGTCAGCCTGGCCATTTGCAATGAGATGCACATCACTGTACTCATCTTGACACGGTGAACTCAGAACTGTCTTCAAAATTTGCAGAACGATTCTCTGAGCGGAGTTATGGAGGTTTTTCTTTACTGTTTTTCTTCTTACGGGCGCGCTGGCGCCGAAGCGTTGGCACATGTAGCGCGACTCACAGCGCTCTTCGCGCAAAACAGGTATCATATTCGTGTTCAGGGGGTCAAATAACCCCTAGAGACGTCACCTTAGCAAAATCCGAGCTTCTGACTCAACTTCGAAAAAATGGGGTATGGAGGATGACTGATAGATAGCCGACAGCGATACTACGGCTAGCCTACTGATGACGACTGGTCTTCGAGCTGAAATAACAATCATGTCTTTTCGCGAACAACAGTACCTGGCTTACTTATTTGTGCCGTCTGCATCATTTTCTTGACTATCGGGAGGAAATCCCATTCCGAGATCAGTCATCGATGGTAGGTAAGCTCCAATCTGCTGCTCTTACCCATGGAATAGCCCACATTTTCCAAGTGAGGTCGAAATATCAGATTCGGCTAGAAAGTTGTCTCCAGGGGTAATTTAACCCGATGAGCATGAATATGATGGTATTTCATTGCAAAAATCCTTATGACATGTGCTACGGGGGGGACAAGCACGAGCACTCTTTCAGGCCATAATGGGTCTACACTTTCGAAAAAAACTGGTCGCAGTTTCCTTACAGGATAGTGCAGGCGAGCAGAGATGTTAGAAGCTTTGTCGGCCATGTTCTTGGACAAATGCAAAAAAGGCACCCTGCCGGGAACCGATCCTACGACGTCTCGCCTAGTAAACCCGCTCGCTATCCGTTGCGCTCTGCTGCCACGTTTCAGAACGACTCCATACATAAATGTAAAGACGCTTCCACGTTTCCTCGCGATAGCATGTGAAACGACCATGCGGGGATAAAACCCTCCATAACTCCGTTCAGAGAATCGTTCTGCAAATTTTGAAGACAGTTCTGAGTTCACCGTCCCAAGACGCGTACAACGGTGTGCAGCTCATTGGAAATGGCCGGGCTGACCTGATGACCTTTCCTGGTTAGATATTCCGTCTTCTTCAGGTTCTCAACGCCCTTCGATTCCAAGTAGGCGAGAGTTTTTCCAACGCCCTTCGTTCCAAGTGCTGGCACCCAATCCGCTAGCAGTATCCGCAAGTTTCTAAGGCGGTATATGCAAATACATGAGGGTAGGGTGTTGCTCTCGAGCGTTCAATGTAACAGTTAACATCCACCTTCAGTCCGGGGTCCACGAAAAGAAGACCCGTCTTCCCATTCCAGGAACGTCCGGTCCATACCATCAACCCGCGCCTTGGCGACTGCGGTGAAGATGATGTCCTAGACCGTAGCGACGTTGTCGGAGCTGCTCGATGTTGGAGGTCTTCCAGATCAAGAGTGCCGGTCTCCAGGTAGCTGTCCATGGGTGACTCCATACAAGAAGTTTCGCAGCTGTTTGGAGGTGACGTGAATTCCATAGGCCTTCTCCAGTCAGGCTGCGATTGGAGATGGCTTCATATTTTGGTGTACATGAAGGTGATGGACGAGAGCCTGCTCCTGCTTATCGAGGAACATCTTGGGTATCTTCCGCCCTGGTACTCGTATCCACGTCTTCTGTCTGGGCTGCGTAAACTTTGCTGATATGTGACTCGGCCAAAGTGTTTTTTTGCCCCCCCCCCCGTAGGCAGGACAAAAAGAAGCTCATTCGCGTACTGCCCATGAGCTCTGATGAGACAAATGTTGATCGAGTTGAGAGCTAAACCTTATTGCATGTTCCTTCGTTATGGGTAACCAGCCGACTTCGGCTGACACCGGCGCGCCTTCTTTTGAGATACTGCGCGGCTCCGCCGCGCTTACCTTCTTCCACACATTTCATTAGCCGCCTAGTATCAGGCTCTTCTTTTACCCGAACAGGTGGTCAACATTCTTTGACCAATAGCATCATACCTGCTCCTTTCAACACTATTACGGTGTATGGAGTGGTGGTAAGGAGCGTTGATCAAGTGGACAGATGAGAGAAAAGCCGGGTATTAGTCGAGCATTTGATCATACGAATGCAGGTAAGCGCGACGCCCCGCAAAGCCGGGCCGTATCACATAGAGGTCTGGAGTGCCTGGAGTGCTCTGGAACCGCTTGAGGAATTTTTAAGGCTGGCCCCGCTCACCTTGACGCACGCTCCACACACAACAGGTATGCCTTACACTTGTGAGGTGACCCCTCGATGACCTTAAACCACTTTTTCCCGGTGTCTGGAGTGCTCTGGAACCGTTTTGTGAATTTTTTAAATTTCTCCACCCACCTCTGGGCACGCCCCGCCCACAACGTATGCCTCGCGCTTCTCAACTAATAACCCCTCGCTGATCTTAAACTACTTTTTCCCGGTGTCTGGAGTGCTCTGGAACCGTTTTGCGAATTTTTTAAATTTGGCTCCACCCACCTCGGGGCACGCCCCGCCCACAACGTATGCCTCGCGCTTCTCAACTAATAACCCCTCGCTGATCTTAAACTACTTTTTCCCGGTGTCTAGAGTGCTCTGGAACCGTTTTGCGAATTTTTAAATTTGGCTCCACCCACCTTGGGGCACGCCCCGCCCACAACGTATGCCTCGCGCTTCTCAACTAATAACCCCTCGCTGATCTTAAACTACTTTTTCCCGGTGTCTGGAGTGCTCTGGAACCATTTTGCGAATTCTTCCCGAATTTGGCTCCGCCCACCTCGGTGCAGGCTCCGCCCACAACGGGAGTGCCTCGCACATCCTTACATTTGATCACTTGGGGACCATAATCCACATTTTGGCACCTTCTGCAGTGCTTTAGGACCAAACTACGACTTTTTATACTGTTCCTCGTGCTCAAATGCACGCCCCGCCCACTGTAGGCGGGCCTCAGCACGCCGTAAACATGGTGGACTCTTGCCAGATCTTCGTCATGGACTTTTCTGCGATCCCTAAACATTTTCGGGGACCGAGTTACCGACCTTTGTGGGAAGCGCCGCCCATCTCAAGCACGCCCCCGCCCATTTCGGGTGTCTCTCCTCCATTTGGTGTGCCAACCCAGTGCTAACCTAATTCCACTTTTTCCAGTCTCCGAGCTGCTTTGTAGCCAAGTTATGGGGATTTTTCAGTGACACGGGAAGCGCCGCCCATCTCAAGTACGCCCCCCCCCATTTCAAGTGTATCTCCTCTGTTTGGTCGGTCAGGCCTTTGTTAACTTTACTGCACTGTTTCCTCATCTCGGGACTGCTCTGGAACCGAGTTATGACTTTTTTCAGTGACATCGCTAAATTTGGACGCACGCCCCGCCCACTGTGGGCGGGGCTTACCATGGGTCATGGGTGCTATTTAGGTTTTGTCCCATGCTCTATCCATCCCCACCCTGACCCGACCCCGCCAAGCTCTTCTTCAGGTGCTATGAATTTCGTGACAGACAGACAGACACACACACACACGGACATAGCCGATTATATTAGTAGGATGGACGTTTCGTTCTGGATCGGGTCCCATAAAAAGTCCATGGATCTGCCATCCGCAGACTGTCCTCACAAGAATGCCGAATTGTGGGAAAAACAGTGCTCTAGAAAGAGAACCGAATCAATGGTCTTATAACAATGTGCAAAACATTGAACCAACCTAGGATTCCTCTTATTGATTTCAATTTGACCACGGCGAGGCGTCGTTCGTTTATTTATAATACACATGAAACAGGAAAAATCGCGAAAAGTCAGGCAATCCTTTTCAAAAGGTCAGAAGGTAAACACGACCAACACCCTAACAACGACGAACAAATAAGACCCCCCCCCTCCTAAAACGTCCATGAAACAAGAAAAATCAGCAAACAAAGTATATTTTTTTCAACCCAAATGCGATCCCCCTGTACCATCGACCAAATACGAACCCCTCCCTGTTGGGGAATCCCCAAGAACCATGTGCCCTGGGGTGGATTCGGGAACAGATGTAGGAAACAAATTCTTCATTGAGCAGGCAGAATTACAGCAAGACATATGACATTGATCGACTCCTTTTTCAGGAAGTGCAGCACACCTCTCCAATTGTAGGCACTTCTGGGCCAATGTATCAGCATTTTGATAGTCTCATAGTCAGATGGGTCTGGTAACAAATAACCTACCCGAACAGGAACGATGGCCTAGTTTGCTTGAGAAAAATTTGGTTCAGAACAGTACAGCATCGTTGTGTGAAACTATAGAGGTCGTACTTTTCCGCTGGGGAGCGGTCGTATTTGCTCGTTGTTGGAGAGAGAGATCTAACGAGACCCTCTTTCAGCGAGGGGTCGTACTGACCGAGGGGGGGGGGGAATCTACATCACCATTTTCACGATGCTGCAACCTAGTTCAGAACTTGACCTACAGCGCTGTAAATGCCATCAATTGACATTAACCCTTCCCCCCCCCTCAGGGGGTCTAATACATCTAAAATACTCAATAGGGAGGGCATCACTCCTCGAACCAAGCTCGCGGTCAGCTGGGGGCGAAAAGCTGCCTTGTTTAATAACCACTGCTAGATCAGGACCAGAACGTTTATAGCCAATACACTTGACTCAAGCGATAGCTAATATTCACTACTGGTTTTACTTTTATTCGCGAGGTTATCCAATAAAAGAGTAAATGAACAATAATAATATTAGTTATGAAAGTTTCTTGAAGCGTTTTAAACATACATGGGCTTCTTGCTACTCTTCCTGCTACTCATTTCACTAGGCTGTTCTTGAGAAGACGGTTCTTTCAGAGCTCTGGCAGTATACGATAGTGGACTAGGGCTGCAAAATGTACGCACTGCTGATGAAATTGTGAACACTTGTTTAACTTAAAGACAGTCCCTGCGCTAGGGCAATCCTTTCTTGTACAAGCAGTCTGGTCCTCAATTTCCGAGGTTTTTCCCTTTCGCAGCTTTATAAGGAGTAACGACGGCACTGGTGCCCTCATAAGTGGCACTTCCGACGTCCGCCCATCTAGTTGCCCAAAAAACTCAGAGGCTACTTTTGTAGTTGCCATGTCTGAGTGCCATGCTATTTTCCGTCACCAATTCAGTCTTTGCACCGCATTTTCCCTTCTTTTTTCGCAGTTAGATGGTATTATTGGACGACACGAAGAAGCGGTTGATGAGTCAGAGGTGGCGAGATATCACTTTGCTGAGAAGGCTGACCTTGCTAAAACCATCATCACCTCATCACTAGGATATGGAAGTCATCGACGTCAGAGCAATGCGTGTCCAACCTTCCAGAGGCAAAACGCGCGACCATTCGCTACCACAGATAAAGGATTAGGTTTCTGGATATACAGGAGGGGGGAAAAAAAAACATTTCGACCGAGTCACATATCAGCAAAGTTTTCGCAGCCCAGACAGAGGACGTGGATACGAGTACCAGGGCGGAAGATACCCAAGATGTTCCTCGATAAGCAGGAGCTGGCTCTCACCCATCACCTTCATGTACACCAAAATATGAAGTCATCTCCAGTCGCAGCCTGACTGGAGAAGACCTTTGGAATTCATGTCACCTCCAAACAGCTGCGAAACTTCTAGTAGTCACCCATGGATAGCTACCTGGAGACCAGTACTCTCGATCTGGAAGACCTCCATCATCGAGCAGCTCCGTCAACGTCGCTACGGTCTAGGACATCATCTTCACCGCAGTCGCCATGGCGCCGGTTGATGGTGGAGACTGGACGTACCTGAAATGGAAAGAATATTCTCTTCGTGGATCCCGAACAGAGGTGAGCGCTGCGGTTACATCGAGCAACTCGAGAAGAATATCCTCCCCACATGTCGTCGCCCGTACCTTCTTGGAAACTTTGTACTGCTACAGGATTGGGTGACACCACATGGAATCAAAGGGCGTTGGGAAAACTCTTGCCTACTTGGAATGGAAGGGCGTTGAGTACCTGAAGAAGGTGGAATATCTAAGCAGGTCACCTGACCTACAACCACCTCAATTACCTGGTTCGGGCGGAGTTCAATAGGGTGGTCTACAGTGGCGAAGAAATCGACCATCTCGCTGAACTCAGGCCGTGGCAGAATCTCTCTCGATGACGCTCCTCC
>MU931439.1:0-20630 GCA_036418165.1 Cooperia oncophora
ATCCCCACTACCACTTCCTGTACAAATGTCTTCCCTCCCGCTATAAATCTCGTAACAAGCAGACATACGCACGCAGATATACTTAACTTATATACAGTAGGATGATTGAAGTTATCCATTGTACCTCATTCGAAGTCATGTTCAGATTACTCACCAAAAATGGCCATTTCCTAGTTCGTGTGACGGAACCGACGCCAAAAACGGTAATTCACATTTTACGATTGACTCGAAACTGTTTAGCTATTTGCAAACATTTTCAACCAAGGAACAAATTTCAAACACTCGAGTGTGATGGGTATTCATCGAGAAGGGGTGGGGGGAAGGGAGGTGCCGGTCATCTTTCACACTTCACCGGTAACCTCATGCAAACTTGACTGGCAAGTAGTAAGCCTAAAGACACATTTTTCAAAGGGTGTCCTCTAGAGGAATTGCACGATGATCATGCGGTTCCATCGGAATGAGGGTCAGATCACTCCACAGCTCCTCTGTACCTATTCCTCCTGCCAAGGCTTATTGTTAGGCTCGGGACCGTCGCGGCCCACTCTTTCAGAGCAGGTAGTCCCTGCTCTGAAACCTTAACCACCAGCGACCTAACTCATAACTAGGTTCAGAGGCGCCATGGAGTGCCCCCCTACACGGAAAGCTTTTCAAATGCTTTCGAACTCTGCTACAGCCTCACTCATTACTCGTAAACCTATAGTATCTCTTAAAATCAAGAATATTGTCTAATTACAGGGTAGGCGAACAGTTGTCTCTTCGCGATGGAATGGAAGAAACTATCACTTTATCGTTGGAGAATCAGATGGTAATTATTCCGATCCTCTGAAAATATTTGGGGGTATCGGAAGCACTAATTTGATGATAAATTACAGTCATTAACCCTGCAAACGACAGGGTGACGGGCGTGGACTAGAGCGCAGTCGGGGTGGCCCTCTCAATCAATTGATTCCTTCTGAGCCCGCAACAAATGGTGGAAATGGCCGCCCTGGCTGTGTTCTAATCCACGCCCCTCCACGCGCCTTCTCGTTTCTAGGGAAAATGACTGTAGCAGTCGTCTTGTTATCACCGATCACGAAACTGCGCCGCAATGGCCATAGAGCGCGGACATGTAGAGATCACAGACGGCCAACTGGAGGCGGACCAAAACTTCTTCACAAAATGGCTAGGCCTTGCTAAGACGCTTTGAGCGCGCCGTCGGCAATAAAACACGGCCCAGTCCGCCGGTTTAAATGTCTGTTTTTGCTTTCTACCAGGCATAGTCACCTTAGACCAGAGCCGCACCGAGCCAACTTACCGCCCCACTACTTTAAATTCACTATGCGATTAGGGAATTAAACAAATAGATAAGGTTGTCATGTTTAAGGGAAATACTTCATAGGAAGAAATTCGTTCCCGGACATGTACACGTTGATCGAGTACTACGTTCGGGGGCAGGAACCAGTCACGACGCAGTCTGGAGCAATGTTGATTACGCCTGTGAAGAAACAGAAATGGGAATTACGGCATGAATGGGTAGGTACTCAGCTGAGGCACTTCACAACTAACCAACGAGAAGTGAAGTTTTTTTACAGATCAACCTAGACAAACTACTCGGTGAAGGTGCCTTTGGAGGAGTCTATGCTGGAGTCATGACATACGAAGGTAGCGTACACAAGGTAACATGGTAATGTTCCATAATAGCCTTATAGAGTTGTAATCATAGAAATCAGTGGGGGAGTGTCAGGTTTTGGCGCGGCGACAGATCCTCTCCCACAGCCATTGACTATTACAACTTGCAAGAATCGAAGGAAAACGGGCTGGCGCCAGGTGAAGCGTGAGAGAAGAGGACCTTAGCTCTAGACCACGGCCAACCACACCAGACTATTTTCAACCAAGAAGATGCGCAAAAAAAACACTCGCTATTAATGAAGGCTACCAAATTAAGGCAGTCGAACAGGCCTACTGGGAGCCTGTAATTTACTGCACTTGGGAATTTTTTTTATTTCGGATTGTTGGATCTTAGTTTTGTATTACGCAGTACGATCGCCAGTCGCTAGGGCGCTCCTCCCTTCTTGATGACATATGCCCGGGCTTTGCCGGGACGCATCGGGACAGATACTTGCCGGCGTATGCTAAAGTTACGGAGTATACGCTTTGACACGACACGCAAAACTGTTAAAAGCAATCAAGCGATATGATATCTGCGGCCAGCAAAGCGCAAGAGGGATTGAAAAAGGAGCGCGTCGTTCGGGGGGGGGGGGGGGGGTGGGGGCGGGCGTCAAGAGCAGAAGCAGCAGGTCAAGCGTCCACCGATCACACGCAGGAGGAGAGCCCTGCCTTAGTCAGGACGATCGCGCCGGACTTGTAGCCGTTTCATAACCATAACACGGGAATAAGTGCAAGGCCTGTTGGATATACGCCGCTTGAAGGCAGGCCTAATTATTTGCCCTGCATATCTGTCCCTCGCTAACGCGTCTTGCTTTGCAATCGCACACTCACGCATTCAGCAAGCAAACCCTTTAGAAATGGCCGTAGAGTGATTAAGGTTCCAGATTGCTGGCCTGTTCATAATATCTTGTAAACAACCCAATAGCATCTTTGGAAATAGAGCGTAGCTTCGTGGGTGCAGTGACATGATGTCGTTAAATAATATAGGAAGTAGAGGAATGAGTTCTAGTTGGAATCATTGAGAATCAGTTTTGGCTGACGCAGCAATCGATGACGCGTCCGGACCGGGGTGCTAATTGCTGATAAGGATTTCTGATGCTCGACACCTAACAACTTGGCTTGATTCCATTGTCTCGAAGTACGGCCTACTGCACCATATTTCACCTTTTTAATGAACATTTGTCCAATGTCTGATGCTTATCACGTTTCTAAAAACACCCACCATTTGATGGAAATAGGGCAGAAACTTGCGGTTGAAAGAGTTTCGGGCATCGCTAAAAATTTATCCAAAGTCGTTGGTCGAGCGAGCTACTTATTTCCTAGGGACGTTTCACAGGTTTGAGCACAGCTTTCAAGTTCCGTTGCTGATCGGCCCTTATTACTCCTCACTGACAAACATCTTTAAGGTTTTACTTTCGGAAGAATCTTTAGAGTTTAGCGGTTACTCAATTTGGTGCTCAAGGATAGAGAGTGCGTGGCTCAAGCTTTGCTCATCGATTGTAGGACCACAAGTGGTTGAAGTCAACGCAAGGCAGAAGTATGGGAGGGGGACAGGATACTACTCTACCTCAGCCGTTGTCAGGAGCCAGTTATGAAAACATATCTCTTGCCACCAAGTTCGCACCATGTTCCGCTCCAACAAAAACGTCTGGATCACTTGCTTGAATGTGGGAGTTTCCACTGTTGCTACGGACACGCTGTTGTTAAAGGGCTGTTCTATCAGCTGTTATACACGTACTGCCCACCCTACGCGATAAGTCGCCCATTCCTGCCCGCTATTCTTACTTCAGTGAAACGACACCTACGTGGCTGTGGCGCAAGTTTTGTGTGTTAATCGAGTTCCCTTGTAGGCCTCATTATGAGTATCTTATCAGCTGTTTCATGCCTGCCACGTACCAATAATGTTCGCCATCCTGACCCCCATTGTCTTACCACACCTTGGGATTTAAAGTGTCACACTAGTCGTTGCTCCTATCGCGCGGTGCTTATGAATTTAAGTGACCCTCACCCTTCTAGAAACGCGCACTAACTCATCTTATGCAGCTCTTATGCAAGTTCCTGGCACCTCCCACGACGAAAATGAATCCCTCATCTACTGCTACCTAATATCTTCTAAATTGGATTCCATAACGCGAGCTCAGGCGCGTTACTCTGGCGTTATGAGTTTTCGGTAAACCACTCTTTTCGAGGCTCGCTCTGCGTATCGGTCTTATCAGCGGTTATCACTTCCTGCCACCACAATAATGTTCCCATCCTGCCCCCTATGTTGCTACTTGGATCCAACGTCCGGTCGTTACTCTGGCCGACGCTATGAATTTGGTGACCCTCCCCTTCTAAGACCCCCTGCGGTTATTTATCAGGCATCTTATCAGTTCGCTGCCCATCTAGCATAGTGTTGCCTGCCGGCGACCCTAATGCACTTATCAGTTTGAGAGCTCCGCCGGCTCCTTTGAAGAAAGTTTATGAATTTTCCGGTCAAACACAACACACATACGGGGGGGCCAAAAAAAAAGTCATTCCGGCCGAGTCACATATGAGCGAAGTTTTCGCAGCCCAGACAGAGGAAGTGGATATGAGTACCAGGGCGGAAGATACCCAAGATCTTCCTCTATAAGCAGGAGCCGGCTGCCGCCATTCACCTTCATGTACACCAAAATATGAAGTCATCTCCAGTCGCGGCCTGAGTGGAGAACGCCTTTGGAATTCACGTGGCCTCCAAACAGCTGCGGAACTTCTTGAATGGAATCACCCATGGATAGCTACCTGGAGACCAGTACTCTTGATCTGCAAGACCTCAAACATCGAGCAGATCCGGCAGACGTGCTCGGTCCAGGACTATCATCTTCACCTTCACGGGCGGCGCGGGTTGAATGGTGTGGACCGGCGCGTCACGCTGGAAATGTGGAAGACGATATTTTCGTTTGTAGACCCTCCGTGAGGTGAGCGGCTGGCAGTTACTATCAAGTAACAACCGCAGAAGGATATCCTCCCTACATGTGGTCGCCCGATACCTTTTGGAGACCTTGTGCTGCTACAGGTTTGGGTGCCACCACATGGAATCGAAGGGTTTGGAAAAACTCCCGCCTACTTCGAATGGAAGGGCGTTTCGTACGGCTGATGAGATGTAATACTTGAAATATGTCGCCTCTGACCGTAAACCGAAACTCAATTATAGTTCGGGGCCGGGCTCAACGAGAGGTGGTCTATCGTGGCGGAGTAAATCTAAAGGCGATTTCGCCGTCAACTCCGGTACCCCACCTCTTTCCCGCGATGCGCTTGAATCTCTCGATGGCGCTCTCTCCAGAAGGCTGTGGCGGAGTATCATTATAGTATTTAATGTGCTCTTTAATATGGTAGTAAAAATGTCCGATAAAAATTTAATAAAGTGTAACTTATAGCGCCTTGAAAGTCATGGAGGCAAAATGACTTTTTTTTGGCCCCCCCTGTACACACACACACCGAACAGACAACAGACAAGACTTAGGCGGGATTATAAATAGTAGGAATGGTTTGGAGTTCTAAAATCGCGTCATCTGCCTTTGCTACTTTGTTTTGTCTGAGCGCGTTGTAATTACGCATAAATAAATAAATAAATAAATAAAAACCAAATTTAAGGTGGCAGTGAAAGTTCATAAAGGACAAAAAGTCAGCAAGGAAACAATAAGAGAAATTTGTAAAGAAGCTCGAATTATGAGGCGTTATCGGCATCCGAATGTCGTCAAATTCTATGGAGTCGCCGTCGAGAAAGTAAGTTACATTAAGCCCCCCCCCTCTCCACAAAGCTTTTGGAGACATTCTATACCTAGGCCGCATTCCCTCTCCGATTTACCTTTGAACAGTGGTAGAAATAGAAAAGGGCAGGTAGAAAGACAGCATGAGTTGGTGGATAAGGTACTTCATAACTTGGTGTGAACTATCAGTAAAGTTCCACCCGGGACAAGCGTATAGAGGGAGTGGGGTCAAGACAAGCGTGAGGTCTCAAAGAGCGTTTGAATGCAAGTGAGGGCGGAAATGGTGAGGAAGAATGTTTTAGAGGAAAAGGAATATGACGGGTTTTCAAAGTTGAGGTCAAGGGACAGCGGCAACCAATGGAAGAGCTGTACTTGTCCGGCGCCGAAGTGCCAAATATGGCACACTTATAAGGGCAGCCCGTGCCCTACAGAACCGAAACATCTATAATACGCGAGCTATGTTTCTAGGAGAATCAGGTTTTGTGCGCAGAAACTGCTTATTGTGGCTTGGCGGGGACAAATCATCATTCGAATGGAATGAAATGCTCAATAATACCAGCCAGTTCCAGGCCCCCGAGAATGACAAAAACTCGAATGTTTGCCGTAATAAACATTCATTTCATAGCAAAACTGGTCGGTACACAACTACAAAAAGGAGACTTGTGCCAAATTGCCCGAAATAGGTAAACTCTCCGGGTGGACTACAAACATGGGATGGGAAATAGCAGAATCTGCTTCCACCCGATTTAATCTTTGCCATGAATCAAAGGCTTCCGCCGAGCTGGGACTTGACCCTCCCTAGCGGGAAAGGGAAGGTCGTACATGGGCTGAAAAATTTTCTATCAAATTTCCTTTCGAATTTGATAAATTCGATTGCTGGTTTTTCCCGTTTATGTACACTAATCCTCTCATAGTCAAGGAGACGGTCAAGACAATCGTAGATTGCCACACCGTCGCGTGCAGCGATATGCGTGGTTTTTTTCTTGATTTGTAGCTGTCGACCCGAGCGCTGGATTTCGTGGAGCTTATGACAACGTAGGCATCTGTGACTATTATCGGTTATACACTGTCTGTCTATAACCTAGAAAAATCATTATCCACGCAAGCGATGCCGCACGCGACGGCTGCCTGCGTGGCGAATTAGGCTGCGTTTATACTTGCGGCAGCGTAGCGTAGCGCTTCCAGCGTATGCCAGTTCGGACTGAACCCCGGTCGTATTTCTTCGCCAACCTAGAGTAACTTATGAGAGCGGAATATTTTGGTTTTTTTGTTTTTATGTTGCTGTGCGGGTGTTTTGTGTTGGTTTGTGTTGTGGTTTTTATTTTTGTTTTTAGTGTTGTAATTTTATTGGAGTTGTGGTTTTGTGTTTCGTTCCTTTCACCTTTTCGTATTTGTTTTGGAATTGTGTTTCAGGCTTCTGCTTGCTCAGGACATGAAGCAACGCTGCCGATCGATGTTGCAGCCCAAGTCTGGCCACGGCGACATATTCGACAAAAAGTGATGTGTTCTCTTTCGGAGTGATGCTATGGGAGGTGAGCTGAGTCCTAAAAGATATTTTCGAAGTAAGTGAAAACCATCCAGCGTCAAATTCTAGCACACTTCTCGTTACAGTGACGCTCAGTTGCTAACCTTAGCGTTTGGCTGAGTTAGGGAACAAAAAAACTGCAGGAAAAAGGCAAAGAAGTAAAGAAATATGCGACCTTGTAAGCCAGAACCATACCACTGAAAGACTTATGCTGAATTTTGGTTCTCTCTACATAAAGCGACCCGTTGTAGAATCAAAAACAGCAGTGAATAAGATCTGTGGGTCGTACCGCATGTTGAGCGTGTGTTTCTGGTGAAAAACGTAGCGACCAATTCCGGGAAAGAAGTCAACAGGGGTCGAATTTTGGCGGAATACCGCTGTTTGTGCCACACAGCAAGTAACCCAGTGAAAGGGTCATGGGATATATGGACTGTACACACTGTAACCCGCGGCAAAACTCGTGGTATTGTCAGATCTGACAATCCCTAAACTCTGATTCGCATGATACCCAACCGAATAAATCTATGATTACTCACTAATGTTCTTAGTATATACACAGGAGGAGCCCTCCATAACCCCACAATATACGCTTCCCCGAAGTCGTGCACGGGTAGGTTAATTTTTTTTTGTTGTGTTTTCACGGATTGAAATCGCATCTCAGCCTAATTCCGACCCGACATCTCGGAGATTTGTTAGTGGAGTTGAGAGGGTGGGGCACGTGAAGAGGAATGCGGACTGCAAGAGGATAACGACGATTAGCCGCTAGGGCAGGTTTCTCGGGGAATGTTTTGCATAAAAAGCTACCTCTTTCTTCAAGCGACCGAATAAGACTTCCCCATTGCCGATTCTCCCAACGATATACACCCTAATGCCGCTCAGAAAGAGCGTGAACTGCGCAGGCCCATTTGGGCGCAGTATGAGGAATGCACCTTCTTTCGTGGGATATTTTTTGAAGCAACGGCGTCACCTGTCACATGATCAAACAGACGTGTGAACATTGTTCGCAACGAAAACAATTCAACTAGAGGCGCAGCCGCGCATGTCAAGTGAAGAATGCGGCACACGCTCCCCCCTCCTCCGGGATATGGAAAGTACACAGTGCGGGTGAAGCGGGACAATCAATAAGCAGCAAATTTCTCTAAGTGTTTACAACCCCCTCCCTCCAGCGACCGATTACGAACCCTCAGGGGATTTCCATTGCACGAGTGCTCTTTTAGTTGCGCTCACAATGCTCCTCCCAAGCACAGTAACGCCCTGAGGCAAGTCATGCCCAAGCCAGTAGGGCTGCGTTCATACTTTGCGACAGCGTCCACCAGCGTCTAAGCGTCAGTGACCACTAAGGCGTTCCGACAGCGTAACGGCTCGGAAAGTGTTAAATATATATCCAGGCGTCGCCAGCGTCCACCAGCAGTCGTGTCAGCGTCTGCGAAGGCTAAAAAATCTAGTATGGATCTAGCGCTGCCCTCTACTAGCAATCCAACCAGCTGGACACCAGTAACAGGGATCATAGCAGTATTAGGACAGTTAGAAGGGCTACTGAATTTCTGGATTGCATGATTGGATTGAAATGCGGCGTGTCGCTGGTGATGGCTGGTGCACAGCTGGAAAACGCTGTAGATGCTAGATTCGCTACACTATGCTTCTTAATCTGGCAGATCTGAGACCCTCGAGACGCAGCTGCTGCAAAGTAGAACGCAGCCTAAAGGTACTCCTCCATTGGCCACTACCAACACTCTTGGGGTGGCTATAAATTTGCTGCCTTGAAATAATTGCTTCATGCCCTGACCAAGGGGCTTCTCCCCATGCTGAAAAGTCGGACCTTTGTCGGCACCAATGGCCTGCACGCGTAGTTGTAGACGTTCCATAAAACGTGTCGTAGATTCATTCTACATTTCAATCAGTAGTTACACCAGTGCCCAGGATTTTCCATGATTTTGTGTATTCCAGGTGCTCTCTGGGTATCGCTTGTCTGCACCGTACAAAATGCCCAAATTTGTACGAATAATCATGAACGAACACTGCTTCCCAAAGACTCCTGATGAACGCTGGACAATGGCTGAGGTAATTATAACACGCTCAAGTCGGATCAAAACTTTATTCCGTTTTGAGATCCATGCTCAAGCTCGCATGGGCAGGCATTGCACCAGGCGCCTAATTGGTAACTCATGAAAAAGAGTTGAGAGCGTTGGCCCCAACCGATCTCCCGAACCGAAACCTTGTCTGAACACTATAAAGAACCGACCTCTTCCCGTTCCTGTATCACTTGCAATATGATACTTGTTGGCGATTAACTACGTGCCAGCTTTCTCATGGTGATTCGACCATTTGTGAGATACGGCGATACTGATCCAGAGTGTCTTTTCGTGAGCTAGACGAGATGTCAGTCATCGCTTCTCACTCCCAACTCTCCAAGAACTCATAGGTTCTTCATAGAATTACACTGCTGCTATAGAGAGCTATCGCCTCTATCTCTAATCTATCTCTATCCCTGCTCTATCTAGCTTATCTATTTATCTACAGATCTCGGGAACGTAATAAGGCCAGAGGATGGACATTATATGCCACGTGAATGGAGCACCAAGATCGAAATAGAATAACGGTGGAAAAAAGAGGTCTGGGAGCAAGAAGCATAGGCTGCAAAGGAGGTAAAGGGAAAGTATAACGGGGTCTTAAGGCCCGCATCATGATATCCATCAAATATCCGCCAACATTCATAGCTCGCGACACCAGCGATCACATGAATGTCCGTGGATTGGATCAGTATTGATTTTGTGGTTCTTCCAGTTCGCGAGAGAGGTAGTCGCCAATATCGCGAACTATAAACGCAAAAAGTAGCGTTGTCATATTTCCAAGATCTTTCAAAGCAAGTCTGAGAAGTTTACAGTGGCACACATACAAACGCTGAAACCTTGGTCCGATTCCCAGCTCACTCAGAGTTTTACCCATAACTCAGTAGCTCACCGTTCATACTTTTTCAGATCCGACAGAATATCGAAGGTTTGCTCGAAAGACGTGCTCTACCCGAATACGAAAACAGCGTGCAGCAAATGAAACGACTTGGACAGTGGTGATTTTGAAGAGCTGAACAGCGCGTACTAATAACATTGTGTATTTCATTAACGAAAAGTGGAACTCATATTAACGCTTCACGAAAATAAATTCAATTTATGCAATCGTTTCTATAAAGCTCGCAGATGCACCTTAATACGGTGTGCAGTAGTACGATAGAAATTACCGGTGACGTCATGACCTCGCCTTGCCGAAGCTATGTATCATCGTTATCACCGATGTCACCCGGGGCGCGTCAAGTATGCAGAGGTTTTGGTGCGAAGCAACTCTTTTGTCATGGATCGTTGCGACTTCTGGCGTTATTAGTGAGTAGGTAAAGGGCTGGCACCGTGTCAGTACCCACGGTGCACATGATTATTCCTAACAGACCACATACAAGAAGTGACAGTACTCGGGACTGTCGTTGCCTGATGTTTGGTTTGTTTTCTTAACGTTTCAGTGTGATTCATCCCAATTAGTGTCTCGACAATTTTCGATCCTCAGTGCCTACAACTGCAGATTTCCAAGGCGATTGGGTGTACACCATTTGCACATGGCCACCATCATGAAGATAGCAAACTTTCACGCCCTCAAGTATGCCTCCCAAGAACCCTAGTTAACCAACTGCTGTCGCAAGCTAACACACGTCGTCTCAGTCGACTGAGGAAATTTCAATACAGACGTTACCCAACTACGCACTGGACATTACCGACACATTAACAACCGGAAGATCCATTGGGAATGTGCTCGTGAAGACTGCGGCCTACATCACTTGGTTGGGGGACTTTAGTCGACTGCTAGTACGACCGCTCGCCTTTTTTGGGAGTTGGTACGCGAGCATCCTCGTCAGCCGCTCCTGTCCCTCGCTCATCGAGAATCACGGCCGTGCGAGCGGGGTAAATAGCACATGTGATAAGCGAAAATCACCAAGAGTCACACCGCGCACCCACAAACGGTCCAAACGCAAATACGACCCCCCGCCTCCTCCCAACGAATGATCAGTACGACCCCCTCTCCCTTACACATGTCCATCGAAGGGAGAACCTATCAAATAAATTTTTCCCGGAGCAACACACTGACCATCCGTCTGGCGACCAAAGTACGCCGCCCCCCTATTGGGGTTCCCAACAACGATGTCCCTGGGAGACGGGCAAGGACGAATAGTAGTTTGCCCGCTCAGCCGCGCGCGGTAAAAAAAATGTACGGGCGCCTTCCAACCTGTCGACTGTAGCACCGGAATTCATGTAGACCCCGTCGTAGACATTCATGACTATTTCCCGTCCTGAATTGCCTGTTGTTGCCATGTACTACCTGGAACCGTCGTCATTTTGCGGGCACGAAGTCGCACACCTCACCAGCGTCGGTGAATGTATCGATTTCTCTTGTCACATACCCTGTGCTCGCACCAGCAATGAATACATACCGTGTTATTCATCACAAATGGGGCGTGTCAGGGGCCGGATTTGGCGTGGTACCTGGATGCTGGCTCAACTTCAATCAACTGTGATGCGCTGGTCTGCGCGTCAGACGCTGCCCTCCCAAAACCTCAGCCTCGCCGAAGAGCGTTTATCTTAATGTTCACGGTCTAAGTTGTGGCTCAATGTAATTAAGAAGTGACACGAAGCGTTTCGGCGAGCTGTTATGTGCCCTACCAAGTGGAGCATGAGTGGCAAGAACCGTCCACCATCTCTGTGATTTCTTATTCGTGGAGTAATGTCGGCACACTTCCACAGCTATAGGCGCATTCTCAAATTGTATCCAACAACGGCTATTATTTTGTCTTACGCCAGGGAACCACAAGCAATCGCTCTAACAGTCTTTGTAATACTATTAGTGAGAGTACACTCACAACACAGCTCTTGGGTATAATGGTTATTCTAATTTCGATCTTGTTGCTCCCCATTCACTTTCATATAATGTCCATCCTCTGCTATTACGGCCGAAATCCTGTAGATAGATAGATAGATAGATAGATAGATAGATAGATAGATAGATAGATAGATAGATAGATAGATAGATAGATAGATAGATAGATAGATAGATAGATAGATAGATAGATAGATAGATAGATAGAGATAGATAGATAGATAGATAGATAGATAGATAGATAGATAGATAGATAGATAGATAGATAGATAGATAGATAGATAGATAGAGAGAGAGATAGAGAGAGAGCTCCTCTCATAGCAACAGTGTAACTTCTATGAAGAGCTATGAGTTCTTGGAGAGTTGGGAGTGAGAAGCGATGACTGACATCTCGTCTAGCTCACGAAAAGACACTCTGGTCAGTATCGCCGTATCTCACAATGGTCGAATCCACCCCATGTAGGAAAGCTGGCACGTAGGTAATGCCAACAAGTATCATATGCAAGTGATACATGAGTGGGAACGAGTCGGTTTATTTTTCGGTCGGGAGATCCGGTTGTGGCAACGCGCTCAAGCTCCTGTTTTTCACGACGTACCAATTAGGCCCTGGTGCAAATGCCGCCCACGCGAGCTTGAGCGTGGATCTCAAAACCGGAACAAAGTTTTGATCCGACTTGAGCATGTTATGATTACCTCAGCCATTGTCCAGCGTTCATCAGGAGTCTTTGGGAAGCAGTGTTCGTTCATGATTATTCGTACAAATTTGGGCATTTTGTACGGTGCAGACAAGCGATACCCAGAGAGCACCTGGAATACACAAAGTCCGTCATGGAAAATCCTGGCAGTAGTGTAACACTTGAAATGTAGGGAATGAATCTACGACAAGTTTCATGGAATGTCTACAATACCGCGTGCAGGCGGTTGTGCGACATCAGGTCCGACTTTTCAGCATGAGAGCCCGCTGTCAAGGGCAATGAGCGAATTATTCACACGGCAGCAAACTCTTATAGCCACCCAAGAGTGTTGGCATTGGCAATGAAAGTACCTTAGGCTGCGTTCATACTTTGCAGCAGCGTCTCGAGGGTCTACCAGCATCTGCCAGGATTAAGGAAGCATAGGTATCGATCTAGCATCTGCCAGCGTCTTCCAGCTTGCACCAGCATTCACCAGCGACACGCCGCAATTTCACGACGCCTAATCCAGCAATTCAATACCCTTCTACTTCCTAATACTCTATACCCTGTCGCTGGTGTACGCTGGTGGATGCTAGTAGACGGCAGACGCTAGATCCATACCTATATTTTCTTAGCCTTCGAGACGCTGGCAAACGCTGGTGGACGCTGGCAGACGCTGGATATATATTTACACTTTCCGAGCCGCTGACGCTGCCGGACGCTCGGAACGCTAGTGGTCGCTGGTGGACGCTTAGACGCTGGTGGACGCTGTCGCAAAGTATGAACGCAGCCCTACTGGCTTGGGCATGACTTGCCTCAGGGCGTTACTGTGCTTGGGAGGAGCATTGTGAGCGCAACTAAAAGAGCACTCGTGCAATGGAAATCCCCTGAGGGGTTCGTAATTGGTCGCTGGAGGGAGGGGGTTGTAAACACTTAGAGAAATTTGCTGCTTATTGATTGTCCCGCTTCACCCGCACTGTGTACTTTCCATATCCCGGAGGAGGGGGGAGCGTGGCCGCATTCTTCACTTGAACATGGCAGCGGCTGCCCTACTAGTGGAATGTTTTCGTTTCGAGACAATGTTTACCACGTCTTTGTTGATCATGTGACAAGGTGACTGTTGCTTCAAAAAATATCCCACGAAAAAAGTGCATTCCATGCTGTGCCCAAATGGGTTGCGCAGCCACGCTCCTTCCTTGAGCGGGATATAGGGTGTATATCGTTGGGAGAATCCCAATGGGGAGTCTTATTTGGTCGCTGAAGTAAGAGGTAGCTTTTTATGCAAAACATTCCCCGAGAAACCTGCCCTAGCGGCTAATCGTCGTTATCCTCTTGCAGTCCGCATTCCTCTTCACGTGCCCCACCCTCTCAACTCCACTAACAAATCTCCGAGATGTCGGTCGGAAGTAGGCTGAGATGCGATTTCAATCCGTGAAAACAACAAAAAAATGTAACCTACCCGTGCACGAACTTCGGGAAGCGTCATATTCTGGTATGGGAGGGCTCCTCCTGTGTATATCTGAAGAATTAGGTGAGTAATCATAGATTTATTGGTTGGGGTACAAATGCAAATCAGAGGTTTTTAGGGACTTGTCAGGAGTTCTGAATACATACACGGTTTGCCGTCGGGTGGTACAGTGTGTACAGCTCCATATGTCCATGACCCCCCTTCACTCCACGAGTACGCCCACAGATATCCGCGGTGAATGACTGACTGTTTTGACTCTCGACGACGGGTTCGCCCTCCCGGCAAATTAGAGAACCAAAATTCAGCATAAGTCTTTCAGTGGTATGGTTCTGGCTTACAAGGTCGCATATTTCTTTATTTCTTTGCCTTTTTCCTGCAGTTTTTTTTGTTCCACCAAACTCGCCCAAACGCAGGCTAGCAACTGACGTCATGTAACGAGCAGTGTGCTAGAATTTGACGCTGGATGGTTTTCACTTACTTCGAAAATATCTTTTAGGACTCAGCTCACCTCCCATAGCATCACTCCGAAAGAGAACACATCACTTTTTGTCGAATATGTCGCCGTGGCCAGAACTTCTGGTGCCAACCATCGGATCGGCAGCCGTTGATTCATGTCCTGAGCAAGAGCAGCCCGAATATCTCATAAAGTTGACTCTAGATTGGTCGAAGGAAAGTCCGACCAGTCGGACCGAAATGCGGCCTCAATGAGCCCCGCTTTTGCCCAACCCACGCCTCGTCTTTCTTCAGGACTCTTAGCGTTAGAGCGCTATCATTAACTGTTTTGGATTCCCTTACTAGGCTCGTTGGAAACTTTTCTACGATGGTCCCCTATATGATTGTTATTTTCGACCTATGGGGACACTACTAAAGACCATTTTTGGACACTTTGGTAGTTTGGGAGGTTATAGCAAGGGGGTTAAGTGTTTTTGCACAGAACGTCTGTGATATTTCAGCTAAGGAAGGGAGGTCAAGTTCCGGTATAAAATTTTACCGCATTATGATTTTAACGTCAATTTTCAAAAGCGAGGCTGTCAACGGTAGACAGTGCCATTTATTACAAAGAACTCTGAAGGAGTTATAATGGGAATTACCTTGAGCTTATACTTCTTTTCTCTATTCGATAGCTCACGTGATAACCCAAAGTCACTAATTTTTACGTCGTTGTCGTGTACCAGGCAGTTCCTAAATAATGGTAGAATTCTGGCACAAAAAGCTAGTATTTCTCTCAGGGCACGTCTGTCGTTGGATAGAATTTCTGTGAAATACGACCCCCTCCTCACAAAGAAACGAGCAAAACGCCCTCTTCTTACTGGGAGGTTCCCGACGTTGTGGATGTCGCGCTGCTTCCCCGTGGGACGTGTCCTGATCTCTCTGATTTATCATTCCGGCTATTCCCGCATTCGGGTCTACCTTTCTATCACGTCCTTCGCTCTAACACCTTGAAGGTGGCGTGCATTTTCGGCTATACACGCGTGCGCTGACTCTCGTTTCGCGTGTTTGTGCATTGTCAGCCATGCACACGCCTCAAATGAAAGTCGCAGCAAAACGATGCGGCATTCAATGGTTAAATGCGGTATCAAACTGTTCGTATGGGCGAGGACAGATAACCAAAGGAGAGCGTCCATCGTCCACGATACGCACGCAGGTGGGCGGAGATATGGATGGGGACAAAGAGCCATTGTGCCTTCCTCATTGGTGCATCCCTCTCTTTACCAGCCCAGAGCGTGAGGCGCATCAGTGAGGAAGGCAGTAATTCTCTGTCTCCGCCTATATAGTGCCTGTGACCCATACAATATTAGCTACTCAGCTTCCTAATTCCTCACGCGGCCAGTGAAAACGACTTTGTTTTCATAACCATTTCTGTTCCATTTTTTTCTTCCTATGTGGAACCGAAAAAAAAACAAAAATCACAGTTACCTTGTTGCTACATCTCTATGAATGCAGTTTTTGTAGTGAAGATATTCAAGTCCTTTAGAAGGCTCCAAAGGCGTATCGTAACTAAATCAGTGGAATCACTTTATTATTGGGAGGGGGAGGGGGGCAAGGTATTAATCAGAAATGCACCAACAAGATCATTAATTGGGATGTCATCGCCATGTTTTTGGAGTACACCATCAAGTGAACCACCATCGACCAGTTCCATTACAAGCATAACTGGTTCCTGAATTGATATACTTATGTAGTACGACTGCGAGAGATGATGGGGAGGGCTGCTGAGAGAAGAGGGACACTCTACGGAAAAGTGGGAAAAATGGTCCTCGCGTCATAATAATTTTGCCTTGATTTGCCCTGAATGGACAGCAGGATCCTAGGCAGGGTAAATCCTGGAGTTGAGGGAATTTCTTGTTGAGTACGACCCCCATCCCCTTCTCCTCAACCGAATTTCTCTCCTCTGACGCCCAATACTGCTACCGACCTATCGTTTTACCGGCCCTTCCCAAAAATCTGCCTTCGAACGGCAGGGGAAGGGTAGAGAGGGGTAGAGGGGTAGACAACTTACACCATCTATCACGAAAGGTAGTTCTACGCCGCCGTCGACTAGGGAAGTATGTGACAAGGGGGAAAAAAAGAGGTCTGGGAGCAAGAAGCGTAGGCTGCAAAGGAGGTAAAGGGAAAGTATAACGGGGTCTTAAGGCCCGCATCATGATATCCATCAAATATCTGCCAACATTCATAGCTCGCGACACCAGCGATCACATGATGTCCGTGGATTGGATCAGTATTGATTTTGTGGTTCTTCCAGTTCGCGAGAGAGGTAGTCGCCAATATCGCGAACTATAAACGCAAAAAGTAGCGTTGTCATATTTCCAAGATCTTTCAAAGCAAGTCTGAAAGTTTACAGTGGCACACATACAAACGCTGAAACCTTGGTCCGATTCCCAGCTCACTCAGAGTTTTACCCATAACTCAGTAGCTCACCGTTCATACTTTTTCAGATCCGACAGAATATCGAAGGTTTGCTCGAAAGACGTGCTCTACCCGGTTACGAAAACAGCGTGCAGCAAATGAAACGACTTGGACAGTGGTGATTTTGAAGAGCTGAACAGCGCGTACTAATAACATTGTGTATTTCATTAACGAAAAGTGGAACTCATATTAACGCTTCACGAAAATAAATTCAATTTATGCAATCGTTTCTATAAAGCTCGCAGATGCACCTTAATACGGTGTGCAGTAGTACGATAGAAATTACCGGTGACGTCATGTCATGACCTTCCTTGCCGGAAGCTATGATATCATCGTTATCACCGATGTCACCCGGGGCGAGTCAACTATGCAGAGGTTCTGGTGCGAAGCAACTCTTTTGTCATGGATCGTTGCGACTTCTGGCGTTTAATAGATGATAGGAAAGGGCTGGCGCCGTGTCAGTACCCACGTCACAGAGGAGTACTTCCTAACCAGACCACATAAAAAAGTAACATACCGGGACTGTCGGTTGCGTTGCCTGATGTTGGTTCGTTTTCTTAACAGTCAGTGTGATAATCCAATTAGTTCTCCAATTTTCGATCCTCAGGTGCCTTAAAATGCATATTTCTAGCATTGGGTGTAGACCATTTGACATGCACATCATGAAGATGAGCAAAACTGGCACGCCCTCAGTATGAGCTACTCCTCTACTTCGACTTAAAAGCCTTCCCCTCCTATTCAGTTTCCCACAGGAAGTTTTTCGAGGTGGGTGTGAGACATATATGACATCAAAACCGAAAAAACAGCAATAGTTTGGAAACCTTGTAATGCTTCCCAAGAATCCCATAGTTACCAACTCTGTCTGCAAGCTACACACTCGTCTTCAATCAGACCTCCTGAGAAATTTCAAACTGACGTTACCAACGATGCATTGACATTACCGACACATTAAAAGCGGAAGATCCATGGGAACGAATGTGCTCGCGGGAGACGGCAGGGCACATCATTGGTTGGGGATTTTAGTCGACTCTATACGACCCCTCCCCCCCCCCTTTTTTTGGGAGTTGGTACGACCATCCCCCCAGCCTTCTGTCCTTCTTCATCCAGCCGTCGAGCGATGGGTAAATAGCACATGTGAAACAGGAAAATCACCAAAAGTCAACCGCCACTCCCACAACGCCAAAACGTAAATACGACCCCCCTCCTCCCAAAAATGATCAAATACGACCCCCCTCCCTTTACAACGTCCATGAAGCGAGAAAAATCAACTATCAAAATAAATTTTTCTCAGCCCAAATACGACCCCCTCCTGGCGACCAAATACGACCCCCCCCCTATTGGGGATTCCCCAACAACGATGTGCCCTGGGAGACGGGCAGGAGAATAGTAGTTTGCCGCTCAGCCGCGCGCGGCAATGGGTACGGCGCCTTCTCAACCTGTCGACTGTAGCACCGGAATTCATGTAGACCCCGTCGTAGACATTCATGACTATTTTCGGTTCTGAATTGCCTGTTGTCGCCATCTACTACCTGGAACCATCGTCATTTGCGGGCGCGACGTCGCACACGCCCACCAGCGCGGTGAATTACGATTCTCTTGTCACATACCCTGTGCTCGCACCAGCAAAAAATACATACCGTGTTATTCATCACAAATGCTGGGGCGTGTCAGGGGCTGGATTTGGCGTGGTGCCGATCGCTGGCTCACTTCAACAAGTGGTGGATAATGCGCTGGTCTGCGCCAGACCTAGCCCTCCCAAAACCCCTCAGCATCCGCGAACAGCGTGTATTTGATTGGTCCACAAGTTGTGGCTAGTGGTAACTGGCAGTGACACGGAAGCGTTTCACGGAGCTGTATGTTGCCTACCAAGTGGAGTATGAGTGACAAGACACCGCTCCACCAATCTCGCGAGATTCTTACTCATGGGAGTAATGCGGCACACTTCCACAGCTATAGCGCATTTTTCAATGTAGTCCAACAACGCTATATGTTGCCTACCAAGGGAATCCACAAGGTATCGCTCTAACAGTCTTTGTAATACTTATTAGTGAGAGTGATACAACACAGCCTCTTGGCTATAACTGTTAGGCTGCGTTTATACTTTGCGGCAGCGTAGCGTAGCGCTTCCAGCGTTTCACGAGCGTTTCACTAGCGTTTCGCTATAGTATTTATTTTTTGTTGCAGTATTTTGTGCTCTCCTACTCTTCTATACTCTCTAGCCCCGCCGCTGCAAACGCTAGCGAAACGCTGGGAACGCTAGATCGATATCTATCCTTTCCCCGACACTGCCGCTGGCGTACGCTGGAAGCGCTACGCTACGCTGCCGCAAAGTATAAACGCAGCCTTACCTACCAATGACATTAGCACGGCACAGCTCCACTGAACCATATACTATCTACCAGTGACAGTGACACGGCAGCACTTCACGGCGCTAGTGATAGCTACTGAGGTAGTGACACGGCAAGCTCCACCAAATTACCATTGTCACTACCATTGGTGGGACCGAACTATCAGCCACCAATGGTAGTGACACGGCACCAGTCTAGCGAGCTGTACTTTGCTTCCCGGCGGCAGATTAACAGCGTTATATGCTGCCTGCCAATGCCAGTGACATGGCTGCGCTTCACGCATGTTGTAGTTTTGTTTGCACAGAAATTTTCAACCGACGGAGTCGTCGCGCCTCACAACTACACAAAAGCACGAGCAGTTCCACTTTTCTGGTGTTCTAAGGCTGCCACTACTCTGACCATTATGAACACCCACACATACAACCCCTTTCCCTACTGCAGGTCACATACCTCATGTGCGCGGAATTTTGCAACAATTGCTTAATCCTGAAGTTTTGTGGTCAAAACAGCCTGCTACGCCTCAGTCTTTCTTGCATAGTAAGCAGATTACCTCCGAAGCCCCCTCCCTTGAATAAACCATCTCTCGGGGCCACGCATGTTGTCGCCACCGGTTCAATGCTTTGAGTCGTCATGTCTCGTGCCTGCGATTACAGTTCCCAAACACGACCGTTCCACAAATGTCCAAACTAGCCACATAAGGCGTGCGTTGTATAACTTTGCGCCAGCGTAGCGTAGCGTAGCCTTTCTAGCTTATCGTAAGCGCTTCCAAGCGTACGCCAGCGGCACTGAGTGCCGAGAGAGGATGCCATATCGTCTAGCTTCACCAGTCGTCTTATCCACGGCTCTCCTACGCTTATCTCTATCTAGTGCGTACTCCCAGCGTTCTCCAGCGTTTCATTCTTATATGGCGTTTTGCTAGCGGCTTGCAGCGCGCAGGGCGTTTTTAGTAATTTGAGGACTGGATGCGGAGCAGGCTGAGCTGGAGCGGGTACAAAACTCATCGATTGCGCGTCTCCCACTCGCCCTTAGTCTCTACAATGCACATCGCTTCTGCGTCTCCGACGGCCCCATAGTCTCTACGATGCACATTGCTTCTGCGTCTCCGACGCCACATAGTCTCTACAATGCACATCGCTTCTGCGTCTCCGACGGCCATATGGTCTCTACAATACACGTCGATTCCGCTTCTCTCACGGCCACATAGTCTCTACTCCCATGCCGCCTGCACAGCGCTAGGCAAAACGCTGCTGCGTGAAACCTGCGAGAAAACGGCTGGCGTACGCTAGCGTACGCCAGCGTGCCGCTGGTGACGCTGGTGAAGCTAGATCGATATGCATCCTCTCTTCGGCACTGCCGCTGGCGTACGCTGGAAGCGCTACGCTACGCTGCCGCAAAGTATAAACGCAGCCTAACCGG
>MU931440.1:0-15547 GCA_036418165.1 Cooperia oncophora
TAGAAGCCGTGCGCTACTCGTATCCACACATCACACATCGTCATGGACTACGAAAATGATCCTGGATGGCAATATTTGCGACGATCCCGAGAGCAAATGCTCGCGGTACGTCTACCCTCTATGGGTTCTAATAACCGAGTTTTTTTTCCACCAAGAATCTGTTTTTTACCTCTTGAATTGACTAAAAAATGTGGCCCTCGAAAAAAAATAGGTCGCTAACGTTGTTGGGAGATTCCACTTGCCTGCGCCTCCTTCTGCAACTATTTCTTAGCTGCGAGACGAACTTTCGGCGACCTGGGTGGGTCTTCTACACTCTAATCCTACTGTAAGCCTTTTCCCGTGGAAGGGCACAGAGACGCGGCCAGATGGTCCCTAAGTGTTAGCGCCAAAATTGACAGCAGACTTTGATGTGGCAATTAGGACCTGACCATTGGCAATAATTATTTTGGCCTCCAAAGGCCACTGCCCGTCTGCAAACTTCCAATGCCTACAACATTTCACCTGCCTTGAAGGCACAAGAACTTTTTTTGTAGTATTCCGAGTTCCACATTTATTAGACAAAGTTGCGTTTACCCTCATTTGGACTGTTGAACCCTTGAGTCTTGACTTTTCTGGAATTTTTTTTTTTTTGAGTTGGCCTTTCTCATGAGCCATGGCAGACAGGGCACAGCATCGTCATGTATGAAATGGTGGTGTCAGTAGACCCCTCCCCACCCTCGAAAGAGGGTCTCGGTACGACTTTCCCCCTTCCCCAACACCTGCCTACCACTTTCCTACAAGTTTCTAGCTCTCTACCAGTTTTTCACCAAATTCAAATTTTGCTGTTGAGCGGCAGGGGGCAGGGGAAGGGGCGGAGGGGGTAAATCACATGTGAAACGACCTTAAACCACGAATATTCAACAACCGGGAATAGTTTTTCCTATCGCCTACACCCTCCCCCCCCGCACCCACTCCCAACAACGACCAAATATGCACCCCCCCCCATGTGTTTCACATCACTATGCTGTACCCTGATGGTAGATGATACCACAACGTTAAAAAAAAAGTGCGCTCTTTATAATGCGGCTGATCATTTTTAGTAACCTAATTACACCGTGTACTCTCAGTTTGCTATGGGAAGGTTGTGGCTAGCATGACAGCAGTCAAGGGTTCAGTGTCTGACCCAAGACGTTCTAGAACATGTTTGAAGAGTCCCATTAGACAGCGTTCCATAATTAGCAACAGCTTGGCGCACTTTGAGACTGACTCGGGGGGGGGGGGAATCTCACCTTCTCGCAAGTCCATCGTCATGTCGAGCCACCAAGTAGAGACTTGTAAAATCTTGTAAAATCACAAATGATAGTAGTCTGAGTCCGTGAAGTACTGAGACAAAACTACTGTGAAGTCTTGAGAAAAAAAGCACACGTCATCTCTCGTAAAGCAATGAACACCACCATGGGAAATAGCGAAGGTGCAAAACTTCCCCCCCCCCCCTTATTTTCTAACTGCGCTTTCAGGATGCTCATTGCCAGAGAATTGCAAATTTACCATGCTTCTGTCGATCTAAGGTCAATTACTTGATTAAATTCAGACTGAGTGAATTTTTGTACTGTTATTGCCTTTTTATCATCGTATCACTTTTTTTATCAGACCTCAATCCACGTAGGACCAGTCACAGTAATCGGTCAATCATTCAGGACCAAAGTCGCCCATATGACTCGAAGAAGAACGTTTGGGTGCCAGATACTGAAGAGGGCTATATCGAAGGAATCATCACGAAGACAACCGGTGACAATGTCACCGTTAATCTTGGACAAGGCAATGAGGTATATTTCATGTTCTTATTGATCGATTATTGATCTGACGCGGATCGATCAACAGATTGCTACAATAAGACGTGCAACTACAAACCAGTATTTCATAGTAGCTGAGGTTATATGGAAATGTTCCACACTTCCCTTAGATATTTGCGGCGGTCGGGTGAATGCTACAGTATCCTTGCTGTTGGTCCTCATAAGAAGTATTCCTACGGTAGATAAGTAGGAAGACTCGTGAATAGGAAAGTACCTGACAGATGGTCAGTGCCCGTCCTACTTGAGCACTTCAGCTCTTTCCAGTACTGCCCGCCCACATGGATTTTAGTCATGCGCGTAAAATCGATACCTATGCTAATGCACAGACATTAGTGTGGAAGTGAACACAGAGCGGCCATGGAAAAAATTCATTTTCAATTTCTAGGAGAGGGAGTGACGCAGAATGAGCAAGGGAAGCTAGAGTGAACTGGTTTGGGTTATAGGTTATGTGATCTGGGCACTGTTCGCCTTGGAGGGGCATTTTGCTAGTTCCAATCGCCGTAGACCTGTAAACTCCTACGAAGCATTTCGCAACAAACAAGGGTTCACAAGTGCCAGTGTGATGGAAACTGAAGAAACTAACAAACTATATAAGATGCCCCCCCCCTATCCGATGCGGTGGCGATTTGCTTCTCAGCGTACTGCATGCATTACATGAACATTACACCTTATCTTGCAGATGTATAGATGTAATGCTTAACGGAGTGTGGGGTGGAGGCGTTCCCGTGTAGGTTCGTTTTGGCGCGGCGCCAGCTCGTTTCCACCGGTCGTTGCCATTCTGGGGCGGGCGGCAATCGTCGGAGCTAGGCTGGCGTCGCGCCAAAACGTAGAACGCAAGAAGGTCTTCTAGATACTCCGATAAGCACCGTATGCATATTCACAAGCATCCGGACTAATTCACATCTGAAATGACGCCAATTTACAGAAAGTCTTCAAAAAGGAAGCCGTTCAAGAGATGAATCCGCCGAAATTCGAAAAAACCGAGGACATGTCTAATTTGACGTTCCTCAACGACGCATCTGTACTACATAATCTACGATCACGTTATGCTGCTATGCTTATCTATGTGAGTTTGAGCTTCAACTAGCTGAGCAGAGAAATTGAAGGTAGGGTCGGAAGAACCAGAACCCAAGAAATATTTTCAAAAGCTATCGAGGTTTTTAGGTCTTTTGCCACTTCAGAGTCTTTTTGGTGACACTCCACTGGGCGCTCTATGTGTTCCGCTTGAGGGAGACCTGAAATATGAGGGAAAACTAGGATAGAATTTTCTATCTTTTCTTTTTCAGCTTTTCAGCGACGGAAACCTTTTTTGTAAAGCACTAGGGTTTGGTGATGTAATCAGTTCAATTATTATAAAGGGGAATGAAAAAGGGAAGGAACAGCCTCCGAAAATATTGCCCTCCCGTTCAATCAGTTCTACAATTCTGAGTGGGAGAAGAAGCGTGGCGTTCGCAAAGAGGGTATGTGGCAAGAGAATCGTAATTCGCCGCGCCAGTGGCGTCGCGTGCGACGTCGCGCTCGCTAATGACGATTTTAGGTGGTACTGGTCGAGAGTGAACAATGTATGACCAAAATTAGACATAAGGTGTCTACCATGTCCTTTTCTACATGAATCCGATGCTCCAATCGAAAGGGTAGTGCAAATCAAGGGAACGTCGCGCCCATTGCCGCGCGCGGCGAAGCGGCAATTTACGATTCTCTTGCCTGTCACCCCGCAAAGAGGAACATAAAAGCACCAGATAAACGGGTCCATAGCAGCCGTTCTAGAAACCGTAGAATAGACAAGGGGCACTCGATTGTACTGCCTGTGCTTGCTGGATCATTCTCCATTCGAACCATCTGAGCTCCGGGGGTCTGGGATAACTACCTGGCAACTTGAATTTCTCCTCTCATTCACTCGGCCTTCACATAGATTACATATAGGTGGTAATTTCCCCGTGACACCCGATTCGTGATATTCAGCTAGGGCAATGGAATGAAAGTACTGAGATCTGGATATCTTGGCGCACCACTTACCAGGTCCAAGTTGGTTTCAGAACTCAGCAGCTCAAGTCGGCTGAAGTGAGGATTCAGCACGCTATTCGGTCAGTCGTAGAATGAATATCCATCGGTACGCATCACATCTTTACTGGGCCTATCACAGTACAGATGGAAGCGTACAAATCATGTGGGTGATGGCTCCAGCGGACATCAGGAGCTTTTACCGGACCTTCCTAAAAGTTTATCATATTGGATTTATTGGAAGTAGTAACTCGTTAGATTCAAAAGGTATATTTCCGTATGCAGTCGGGTCACCCCATGTGGTTATAGGGAACTATTGCGGAGCGTGTGGTAGCAAAATAGGCGCACACCGTTGCAATTATAGGTACATCCAAGGGGAGACGGGCAAGAGAATCGTGATTTGCCGCTCCGCCGCGCGCAGTGATGGGAGCGGCGTTTCCTCAACTCGTGTTAACCTGTCTACTTGGAGCACCGGACTCCATGTTGAGCCCCGTCTTCGGGGAATCATAACCCTTTTCGGTTCTGAATTGCCTCCTACGACCTAGAACTAGGGTCATTTACGGGCGCGACGTCGCACGCGGCGCGCGCGGATAATTACGATTCTCTTGTCACATAAACCATATTCAAGAGTTTCGCCAATCAATTTGTGGCCCATATGTTCATTTTTCTATTAACTCGTCGGCATACATCCACAAGTCTCCGCATACCTCAGGAAAAAGACTACTACTGATTACCCAGTGTGCCACTATGTTCAAAGTGATCGGAAAGAATGGAAATGTCTATTGTTCAAGGGTTCCAAAACACAGTTTTTCTCCATTAACCCCAGATACTTCATTTAACGAACCTTTGTTCAAAGAGATAACCTGTGCTATCGGATTTATTTGCCGTGCTCGGAGGTCGACGGTAATGAGTGGGTGGAAAACCGTCGTTGTTCTTGAGAAAATCCGCACAGAACAGCTTCGAGCTGTGCTTCTTGTTTGATCAAAGGGTGATAGTGTCGACGGATAGAAGAGAGATTGAGGAGAGTGCTCAAACACTTACGGATTTCTTCTCTCGTCAATCGTCGCCCGTTGGCAAACAACAATTTCCGCAGCGCAGATTCTTGGAACTTTTCAGAAAAACTATAATCATTTGGTGGAGAGGAATCGAGTAGAACGAGATGTAGGAGTAAAAAAAGAAGGGAGAATCTGAGTAATAGAGGATTTTTCATTAGGGAGATGAGTATCAATAGATTGCCAAAGAGCCAGACAGTTGGAACGCGGATCTTCAATATCAGAATATGGCGCAGTTCAGCGATGAGGGGGGGGGGGCATTTCGCTTCCATCAATGTGTCGACCCATCCAGATAGCCTTTTCTCTCGTTGACACGTTTTACCATGGTGGCTAGACGCGCTTGTTCCAGCTTCACAAGAGTTCACAAGTTTCACCAGAGTGAACCGGAAGAAGTGAAGCAGTGAAAGTGCAAAATGCCTCCCTCGTCGCCGAACTGCGCCTCAGAGGGTCAAAACACCTACAGCAGCTAAAGTTTCTTCCAATAAATATTCTGAATTTTGAATGGAGAACACCCTGTTTCATTGAAAACGGGCTGTTCGCTCAGTTTCTTTTTCTCGGGCTGATAAATTGAAATTTCAAAGGCGTAAAACTTTAAAGGTTCGACGGGTTCTTACTCGCTATGTAGTGGTGGAATGACGAAAAAAGCGTGTGTCGGACCAAATCCCCGTGAAAACAGCACAGTTCGGCGACGGGGGGGGGGACATTTTGCACTTTTGCTACTTCCCATCGACGTGTCGACCTATCTAGACAGCCTCTTCTCGAGTTGACAGGTTTTACCATGATGGCTTGACGACCTTGCTCCAGCTTCACAAGAGTTCACAGGTTTCGCCAGAGTGAGACTTGTAAACCGAACTAGGGAAGCAATGATAGTACGAAATGCCCTCCCCGTCGCGGAACTACGCCGGCACGACAACTTCGCACTTGCTCTTAATAGTAGCGGCAAGTGCCATATGTTATAGACAGCAGCGCCTCATGTCGATTGTGTTCCATAAAGGAAACGATAGAGTATTAGCGTCGATTTGACAGTGCGGACATTTGTGGGCGGGCCGGTTGTGGTGGGCGTTTGGTCGGATGTTAGGTGCTAAACCGGTGCTGTTGGTTGGAAATGCGCCGCACAAGTTTGCTAAGGGGCACATTATTCTTTCGTGCTAGGCTATTGACCTTGTTCGCCTTGTCCATTTACACTGCCACAGACCTATTGAGCTGTGACTGAGTCGACGCTGCAGACCAGGTCCTCCTCAAATGGCATGGAATGCTAGCCAAAAGTTGGGCGAAGGCTGGACGATCATTCTCGATCATTCTGTGAACTGGGTTATACCGTGGTAGGAGGTGGCAGAAGTGACAAACATTGTTAAAACAAGAAAAGTGAGTTGAAAGTCCTATTCCCTCATATTTTATCATGTAGGTAGTCATGATCGAAACAAGAATGCACGGCGCATTTCCGGGTGAATCGATCAGCAAAAGCATATTTACTCTTGTGAAACTTCTACTAATGGTAAGAACAAAATCTGAAAGCTTTCAGAAATTGTGCGATAACTTCACAACACTCACAGCATTATAAGATTGTTAAGCAGAGTATAGTTGACCGATCAATCGATATAGTCAACTCAACAATTGCTCTTTTCAGACATATTCTGGCCTTTTCTGTGTGGTAATCAACCCCTACAAAAGACTACCCATCTATACCGATTCCGTTGCTCAAATGTTCATGGGAAAACGAAGGTGAGTAACAGGGCCCTTTTTCTGCAGATGGTGTTATAGCGGCTTTATCGATCAGAAGAGCAGAAAAAAAATTCAAAAAAAATATAATGCTAGAAAATTGAGAAACAGTTAGGGGGGTGGGGGGGGGCAGGGGAGAGTCGAAACCCTATCACAAAATTGTGAAGCAAGGGGGAATGCTTTCAGGATATGAATGACCAGAACTTCAGTCACTCAAACCCTACACCCAGGACACTTCCTGCCACAGAGAAAAATTTTTGCAGAAAGTGAAACAAGATTCTTGATTTCAAGGAAGACTTTTTTCCAATATTTCCTGGTCCTGGGAGAAGTTTAGTGCATTCGAAACGGGAAAAAACCAGTAAAAGTCAATATTAGAAGAAAACTTTATAGCGAAAAAATTCTATGAAGCCAGATACCACCCTCCTTCCAGGCTATGAATTAATACGCCCCCCCCCCCTGCGTGGCTAGGAACTTGGTGTAGACCGTGTCTTCTTTACGAGACTATGCGCAGCGAAACCACATAGTGCCTCCACCCAATGGAGAATCTCACAACGTTGTGGATAGCGCGCATGAAACAGGAAAAAACCATTTCACACAAATACTTCTCAGGCTTAATACGGCCCTCTCCCTGCTGGGGCTTCCTAGTGCTCGACGTACTCTGCTAAAACCCTCTCAGAGTCCGCCCAAATCGACGCGAATATAGCCGGATGATAGAAAAAAATTATCGGAACTCAGTTGCATGGCGCGTCTCTAGCGTTTAATAGAGGTCAACCATTTGGTCGCTTCTCTTGAAAGCTTACATTCAGAACTGAGATGCCACCACATTTGTTCGCTGTCTCTGACGAAGCCTACCGTAATATGCTGCAAAATCACGAGAATCAGTCGATGCTTATCACTGGAGAGTCCGGAGCTGGAAAGACTGAAAACACAAGAAGGTGAGTACTGTAGAGTACGGTAGTCGATCGTGAAACTCCAGTCAATAATCTTTGTGATCAAGGTAATCGCCTACTTCGCCGCTGTCGGTGCCTCTCAACAGCAGCAGTTCGGCAAGAAGGAAGAAAGCACAGTGAAGAAAGTCACCCTCGAAGATCAGATCGTGCAGACTAACCCCGTGCTTGAAGCTTTCGGTGAGTAGGACTTAATATACGTTGGTATTCATAGATTCCATGAATATTAGAATTATATAATCAGTACTGACTTCGCCGATGTCGAAAAGGCACCGCACATACTTGGAGTTATCGCGCGACCAAGCGTGTTGCTACCTGACGCAACTAATCAATATACATCTTTTCCACTGCAGGTAACGCGAAGACGGTTCGTAACAACAACTCGTCACGATTCGGTAAATTCATCCGAATTCACTTCTCGAAACAAGGACGAGTGGCATCTTGCGATATCGAACATTGTAAGTACAGCCGTAGATTTTTTGGTTATACCTGAGGAGAGGGGGGAGGGAGATAATTATTCACGAATTCACAAGAACCCTTGTTAAGATCTTCTCGAGAAATCCCGTGTGATTCGTCAAGCACCCGGCGAGCGATGTTATCATATCTTCTACCAGCTGTTCTCCGGATATGTGCCCTCACTATTGAAGGTCAGAAGCATCATCACACCACTGTTTGAGGAAAATCGATAAAATATCGTTTTTTATAGGACTTGATGCTCGACAAACCTGTCAAGGATTACTGGTTTGTTGCTCAAGCTGAGCTGAAAATCGATGGTGTGAATGACAAGGTAGGTCCGCTGACGGGACAATTTCTACATCTAAAAGTAGTTCTAAGAAGTCAAAGGTGCTGGAAACGTATGAAATAACGAAAAAAACGGTATAGGTTGCGGGTAAAGAGGCTCGGATTGCGGCTGCGCGCCGAATGCGACGTTTGAGGTGGCATAGCGTGCGCTAATGGGTTGGTGGAACCGCTTCGCGACCGCCCGCGTCCATTGCCGGTCAACACCGACACGGTTGCCAGCATGTAACAAGCGGGTGTTAAGTTCTGGTGTTTGAAACAGATATCAACTGTAAATGGCTTACATTTCCAAAGCGCTGCACCAGTTAAATACCATGTTCTGATTTCAAAATAAAAAAATGTTGCTGTGTAGGGTATTGAATTACTGCTTGCAGGAAGAATTCCAACTGACCGATGAAGCTTTCGACATCCTGAAATTCAGCAGTGTGGAAAAGATGAACTGTTATAAATTGGTGTCTGCTATGATGCACATGGGTAACATGAAATTCAAGCAGCGTCCTCGTGAAGAACAAGCTGAACCCGACGGCACTGATGGTGAGGAGAACATTACATTCAATGATATATATAAACCTCTTGGAGAGCAAAAATAAGTATCCATGAATGCAGCATTGGTTGTGGGTCTCCTCCCATAGTTCCGCCCACCAGATCATCGCGGAGGACGCGTTTAAGTACAAAGGTGTTGGCATAAATCGGGAAATGAGTCCCCTGAAGATAAATGCGCGAATTTTGACACTTTATGGACATTTGACGGGGCCCCGTCGCGGAAAAATAGTGGTACTGTCCCGGAAATCAATAATTTCACCCACCAACATTTCAGAAGCGGAGAAAGCTTCCTCCATGTACGGCATCGAGCCGGAAGACTTCCTGAAGGCTCTTACTCGCCCTCGTGTGAAAGTCGGTAACGAATGGGTGAACAAGGGACAGAACCTTGAACAGGTACTTTGAGAGAAAGCGACCATAAACAAGAGGATAGTAATCAATAATCGATCGATTCAGGTCAATTGGGCTGTCGGTGCTATGGCAAAGGGTCTCTATTCGAGAATTTTCCACTGGTTGGTGAAGAAATGTAACCAGACTCTGGATCAGAAGGGTATTCTCGTGATCACTTCATTGGAGTGCTTGATATTGCCGGTTTCGAGATCTTCGACGTAAGTTTGAAAATGCTATTGATTTATTGATCGAGCCAGATTTATTGATCGATTTCAGTTCAACTCATTCGAGCAGCTTTGGATCAACTTCGTCAATGAGAGATTCAACTTTTTAATCATCACATGTTCTGTTCTGAACAGTAGAATACCTGTGAGGGAATTCAGATGGCGTTCAGCGTTTCGGTCTTGATCTCCAAGTTGTATCGAGTTAGTTGAGAAGAGGGAGTTTCATCGATTTCTCTGAAAAACCTACGGTTACCTGAACAAGTACTGAGAGTTGTCCCACAAAATATATATACTGTACGGGTTGTTTCCAGACTGCAAAATGTTGAGAAGGAGAGCTAACAGATCTAGGAAAATGGCGGGCTGTAATTACACCGGAATCAAGCATGGGAGCATAGCGTCAGGGAAATTTATTCCTCAATGCCCCTTTTTTCCTTTACCCATCACCAATGCGACCCCCAACGAGGGAACATCTTCGCCTCCGGATTGTTGGCCGTTGTGAAACATTCGTTATTTTGGTAAGGTCTCCTTGTATTTTACCTTCCTTCTGCATCACTTTTTCCCCGGATTTTGCGTCATAGTTTATCTCCATAAAGCGGTCCATTTTTCCTTTTCCGATGCAACAGTGGGCTCTGGTCCATTGTGCCATTGGTGAGCGGAAAAGGAAATGGGGCGAAGTCTAGGGGAAAAAGTGCGTGATGTTAGCCGTACTTTCGGCTGTCCATTCAGCGCTTAGGCACTTCTCTCCGAAATTCGCCGTCGGCTATGAGTGGGGGGAGCACCGCAAGGTCAGGGCCCGAGCAACTATTATGAAATAATAATTAAATTTGCCGTTTCTGCAACAAGAGCGGTTTGTTATGCGCACCTGAAATGAAAAAATCGAAGAGATTAAAGATTAACGATCCAAGATGATTTTTCACTTTGTCAAGTACGGGGATTTCTTGACAGCGAACCTCAGCTCCTAATTTCCCCCTTTACAACACTGCTTCCAAGTTGTTTAGGCCAAAATTGCTATTTCAATAGAAATAGATTCCCACGGTGCTTTCCCAACAAATTGCTAATAAAAGGACTGTCCTGCCACCCTTGACCCAGCGAATGGCGCTTTGATAGGGCTGAGCTTTTTAGAGTGCGAAAGTCCTTTGGTTCGGGCTACAGGCATCGTTGCGTGAAACGACTTGGAGGCCGAGGTTGTACTCTGCCGCTAGGCTAGGGTAGTATTTGATCGTTGTTCGTGAGGAGGAGTCGGTCGTAGGGCATTGAGAGAAGTCTGGCGTTTAGGTGGTGTTGAGTGACAAGTGCGGCGCTTACCCTCTGCGCTCGCCGGGTTCAAATCCGGATCAGGACTCTCGCTCAGCGAACCAGCTTCTACCCTCCGGGGACGGTGATTGGTCCCCAGGATCGTCTGGGAGGTAAACACTGACTTGTACTCGCTGGGCACGAAGTCCTTGTATAGCCCGCATCGGATTTAATAAGGTGTCAATCCTCCGTTATACAAATTTTCCTCGATTTTGGTAGGTTCTCGTGTGGGTGCAATTGGCGTCTACATCGCGCCAAAATGGGCATGGCCAAAAACAAATGTCTATTGTGTAAGTGTGTCGGAAATAATTCGGGCACAAGTCCCTCAATGGAAATTTCTGTTCAATTTGAAGTAGCAATATGACGGAATTAGTGCAAATTTGATGGCTTAAAAATTTTTCACTTACGCAAATCACCACAACTCACTGTTTCAGCCACTGGGTATTATCTCCATGTTGGACGAGGAA
This sequence comes from Cooperia oncophora, assembly GCA_036418165.1. Lineage (NCBI taxonomy): Eukaryota > Metazoa > Nematoda > Chromadorea > Rhabditida > Trichostrongylidae > Cooperia > Cooperia oncophora. The sequence continues at coordinate 11,264 of MU931440.1, forward strand.
TGTATCGTACCAAAAGCTACTGATCTGACGTTGGCGCAAAAACTAATCGAGCAACATCTTGGCAAACATCCAAACTTCGAGAAACCCAAGCCACCTAAGGGCAAGCAGGTATGTCAGGATTCAGGAACTTCTGAGGGAGTCTGTATCGAATATCTGTCGAAACTCATTTTAAATATTTCGGCAACCTTTTCACATTCAATTGGAAGAAATTCGAATTTGATTTCAGGGTGAAGCCCAATTTCGCTATGCGCCATTATGCTGGTACTGTACGTTACAATGTGACCAACTGGTTGGAGAAGAACAAGGATCCTCTGAACGACTCCGTGGTACAAGTGATGAAGAACTCGAAGAAAAACGATCTCCTTGTCGAAGTCTGGCAGGACTATCAGACTCAGGAAGAGGCCGCTGCTGCCGTAAAAGGTATGTATTTCAGATTCAACGTTAAAAAATTAAAGGCAGTGGGCACGATGGCTGGGGGCGGGCGGTTGTCGCCAACGTCATTGGTGGAAGGGCTGAGTGGGGTGTGGCCAAACGCCCTCTCGCAGCTCTTCCACCAATGACGCTGGCAATAACTGCCCGCCTGCCACAGCCCGCTGAGCCTGTCTGAACAACTACCACATCTTATATAAGGAATACAGATTATATAGCAGCTTTGCGCAGCCGCTAACTAGGGAGAGGGAAGGGGATGGTGTTGGGGAGGGAGATGACGATGGTCCTCTCTGGCGGCCAAACTACGACTCCTTTCGTTGTAAACTATGATGTACTGATATCAATGTGGAATATAAGAAATACAGTGCCTGTTCAGGTGCTACCTCTGCAAAGAAGAAGGGTAAATCGGGCTCGTTCATGACTGTCTCTATGCTGTATCGTGAATCATTGAACAACCTGATGGGAATGCTGAACAAAACTCACCCACATTTCATCCGTTGCATCATCCCCAACGAGAAGAAAGCCTCAGGTTGGTCATTTTTCTTTGTCAGTAGGAAAGGAGGGGCAACTGTTACTTTGGCATCAACTCGAGTTCAATCCCCCCGTAGATGTTGATTGAGACTCTTGCAGGTGTGATCGATGCTTCTCTGGTGCTTAATCAACTTACCTGTAACGGTGTACTGGAAGGTATTCGTATTTGCCGTAAAGGTTTCCCAAATCGTACGCTTCATCCCGATTTCGTACAACGTTACGCAATCCTCGCAGCTGATCAGGCACTTCTTGGAAAAGATGACCCTAAAGTGAGTTGAATTTGGGATTTCTGACCTGAAAAAAAACATATGCCTACTTAGGTGGGTAAGGTCAGTTTGTTGCAGACCGTAAGTGAATGCTAACTCAATTTCAGAAGGGTGCCACCGAAATGTTGGCTCGTTTGGTCAAAGAAAAGAAGCTCACCGATGAGAACTTCCGTGTGGGTCTCACCAAGGTGTTCTTCAAGGTGAGTTGTCAGTCCCTCGTGACTTTTTTAAAGGCACGGTCCGCGGTCAGGTATAGAAGTTGAAGATATGGCATCGGGAGGGTCTGGCATAGAGATTGAATTATTGGCGGCGGAATGAGGGAGTGTTGTCCGCACGAACAATTGTTTTGTGGGCAAAAAATGTAAGGAAGGGGCGCTATAGCGCAATACAGGTTCAGTGACGCCTCCTTTTTTCCAGTGACTCCGCCTCCAGACTCCGCCTTCAAGGCCCGCCTTTCAGTGAAAAAGGAAGCTGCAGGACAAAAAAACCCTTTAAGTCAGAGAGAGGTAGGGTATGGTCTTACAGTAAGAGTTCTAATCGGAGAATATGCAGTGCGGACGGTACGCCAGTGTGGGAAGACTAGAGTTGATTGAGCACCGTACAAGAACTTGGGGACTGACCAGAATGAGGCTCTATTTAGGGCCGTTGGCATGTTTTTTTTCTCTTTTTGCCTCATTATCGAGTTAGAACCTTGCCGTCCATATGGAAACCTGAAAGCGATTATCTGTGGATGAGCCAGGCGATGCGCGGGTTTTGCCTTTAAGGGCTTATCTTCAGTAATATCCTCGCCTCTCTTCAATGCTTGTCCTGAATTAATTATTCTTCTAACTCTCGAAAAGAGGAACCCTTCAAAAGCGCTTTCCACCAAGTTTGGATAGGCGGAGCCTCATAACTACTCTGCCTCCCTCATTCATGCCCCCTCCTTCTAAGAAGATAAGAGCGCGCTAACCGTGAGCGTATTATCGTCATGAGCTCGACCATCTGGTCGCCAAGGACTGCGTCCTTAAGTCTTATCTCCTTCTCAGCCACCTCCAAATGTTCCACAAAGGTTACTCTACGTGAAAGAAAGAGGGCTCGAACGTAGAACAGGTAAAGAAAAAATGATTTCGAATGCCCATTAAAAGAAACAGGTCTTCCATATGTTCGTTCATTTTTTCCCGGGAGGTACGATGAGGAGGAGCGAACAGAGGGAGACCTTTATACCGTTGGACGAGTTTTCGCATTTGTTTGAATTATTCTCGAAAGGAAGGCTGAAAGCACTCGTCTTGGCTACCCCTCTTTGGACGAGTTATCTCATATAATTGACATACTTTGTCGTGCAGTATTTTGCCCACTGAAGGCCCAAAATTAATCTAGAGTCTCAATCTAGCTAGGGCAGTACAAAGCAATTTACAGCGCTACAAAACTGAAATAAACAATTTCAGGCTGGTATTGTGGCCCATCTTGAAGATCTACGTGACATTCGTCTTGCTGAGTTGATCACCGGCTTGCAGGCTCAGATCAGATGGTACTACCAAGTGGTTTGTTTTTTGATCTTCTTCATGAAAAACACCTTTGCAAAGTGTATAAATGCGGTATTCGCTGAAATAGCTACATTAGCGAAAAGAATAAAATAGTTGTTACGACTACAGAGGCCCATGGCGCTATGCCTTACAGGTGGACCGCCCCTTTGGACGAGTTTCCCCAACAGGGGGGGGGGGTCGTATTTGATCGCTGGGAGAGGGGGGGGGGCGTATTGGGGCTGAGGAAATTTTTTTTATTCTTGTTTTTTTCGTTTCAGGATATTGTAAAGGGGGGGGCGTCTTGTTCATTTGTTGGGAGAGGGTTGGGTCGTATTTCTGACCTTCTGAGAGAGGTTGCTGACTTTCCGTGGTTTTTCCTGATTTATGTGTACTATATACCTCTACACCTTCTCTCCCCCCCCCTCCGCTCCCGGCTCGATAGCCGACGAGGAGGCGATCCAGGGTAGGGGCTCGTATTACCGCCTTGAAAAGGGGGGGGGTCGTAGACTCGACGAAGATCCCCAACCAATTATGTGCCCTGGTGTGGACGATAACTTGCTCAAAATGAGTGCAGCGTCAGTGCGGCTTCGTGGGTGGAGCCTGTAGAAACTGTTTCAAAAAAAATTCTTGGCAATAATCCGGCAATTTTTGTATCGGTCAAGTTATTCCCCGAGAAAACAATTGGAAAGTCCAAAAATCATTTTCAAAACGTTTGATCCAACGAAAATTTTTTGTGAGCTATATTTGTTATTTTATTTTGCTTTCGTATTGATTCACCCCTTCCAGATCGAGAAGAAACGTCTCAAAGAGAAGATCGAGGCGGTGAAAGGTATCCAGAGAAATATCCGCAACTGGGCCATGCTCCGCACCTGGTCTTGGTTCAAGCTGTACGGAAAGGTGAGCATGAGCAGCACTCGGTGACTTTCATTGATCCACCAAAAATCGATATTCAAGGTGAAACCGCTGATCCAATCGGGCAAGATCGAAGAGCAATACGAGAAATTGCAAGAGTCAGTGGCAACACTGAAGGAAACTCTCGAAAAGGAAGAAGCACTCAAGGCTCAGTTGGCCGAAAATGCCGAACGACTCAAGCGAGAGACAGCCGATCTGCTCGCTCAGCTTGAGGCTACTCGTGGAACTAACACGGTGAGTACGATTGTCTCAGGGAGTCAAGTTACGGTATGCTGAAGGAAAGGAGCACCACGAGGGGGGGGGGGGAAATAAAAGCGTTCGTTTTCTTCTGAAATTTTCCGGATAATCGTTCGTCGTGGAGTCCTTTCCCCAAATCCAACTACCTGGGGCCCTGATCGATATTCCAGTGAACGGCGGAAGTAAACAGAACTGAAGAAATTCGTTATTTCGCAAGCTTCTTACCTTTACTATCTTGGAGAAATACCTTCTTTTTAGGACCAAGGAAATCTCCCCAGAACTGCGCCCCATAATGCAAATTATAGGGTAAACCCGAGTAGTACAGCAGTTATACTTTAGCCCGAGTATTGATTGTGTCGGTTTTCCAGGAAATCGAGGAACGTATGGCGATGATGAACGAGCAGAAA
>MU931441.1:0-29708 GCA_036418165.1 Cooperia oncophora
TCCCTACGTTCTGTCCTCACTCCTACCTAAGGACAACTGCTCCACAGTGCGCCTCTATAATCACGCCATTAACATCCCACAAGGGCCAACAACCATCGCATCAATACGATGCTACATTACTGTTTTATAAAAAAACGGTGATAAATTTAAAATGTGAGGAATGATGTGGTATCAACCACTCTTGCTACACAACAGACACAATAACTATTTACGTTTACCACTCTACAAATTATACTTTGAGCAATAATTAATAAAAGACAGAACTTACTAAGAGCGAAACTACTACATAAGTACGGCCCCTAACCTTACTGACGACCCTGCACAGAACTGCCTACGGGCACGAAGTCGTACAGCCACTGGGGCCTTGGACCACCCCTCACCCTTGGCTGCCCAAAGGGGTTCGGGTGCTCCTCTTCCTCCAGTGCCGTTACCTGGGATGTCCTTGTCCGGAAGGCAGTAGTGTTGTGTCGATGTACGGCTCCTTGATGTGTTGAGCGTTGGCAATTGTAGTCGGATAGTGAAGTTGGCACAGAGGCGAACGAGGCGAAGGAGCGACAGTCCGGTACCGGCGGTCAGACCGTCAAAGTGAGAGACGGAAGCCAGAGGTGGGGCAGGCGACTGCTGCATCCCGTAGCGGGCTTCTAGAGTGTTTTGACCGTAGGCCGCCTAGCGCGCCAGGACCGCCGCGCGCCCCCATTAACGCGACCATTTAAAAAAAGAAGTCGTACGAAAGTTCACGACACTGGGGGCCGGCAAGAAGACGAATGGGGTCCTGGCCGTACCGCTAGTACTGCACGCCTCGTTTCTTACCTTCGCGGGCGAGGGGGGGGTCTTACGCCACATAGAAAGCACAGACAACAGTTTTAGTCAAATCGACGGACGACCTTACTGGGCTGGAGAGGCAAGGCGTTCGTCGCGGGATGGACGGTTTTTGACGATTCCGCTTCGGGGCCTGAGCTGTTCAGGTCTAATACAATATGTTACCCTTACATAACTAAACAAATATACAACAATTTATATATATATATTTATATATTATATATATATATATATATATATTATATTATGATTATATATATTATATATATATATACTATATAATATATATAATACACTACGATCGACGGGAAGCGACGAAGTGTGCGACTACGCATAATCGACATAACCACTGGATGTTCTTGACGACGGCGGATAACTTCGACATGACGTAGATTAGAAGCAGGCGACGGCACAGCTGGATTCGCTGTATATGACGTGGTGTTAATACGTGCGTAAGGATGTTCGATGGCGAGGACGACATCAAACAACTGCGGGTGGTTTCGCGTGCCTTACGGTGTGAGTTTTGCCTCACACTAAGGGGGATAATTTTGTGAACGAGGGTGAGAATTTTACCTCGCTAAGCCGAAAGAACCCACAGGCAGTTAAGGGAAAGGCAAAAGGAAATACAGGGACAAGAAAAAAAGCTTAAGTTTAGCGGTCTCCCACCGCCTCCCCAGGGGGACTACCCGGAAGGTAAGTAGCGCTCAATACGTGAGCCAAATCTGCGTTGACCTTGCCTAAAGGCAAGGGCTTACGACTGCGTTGTCTTACGCTGTAAATAGAAAATTAAAAGGATACACACGGACCTAAGTCCGAACTATGATCATTTACTAAGAAGTAAATGTTTAAACTAGTCTAACCTACGACAAAACGAAGCATAAAACGTGAACTACGTTTCACTGCTTTAACTTACGAATACGAAGTTACGAAGCGAGGGAAGGAGTGAAGATCACTCCTCTCTCCCTCCTCTTCCTCCACTCCTGTCTGGCGATTCCTCCGCGCGACTGAAGAGTGTTGTCGCTCGTAGGCGATGTCGTTCCTGCTCGGCCATGTCTTCACGGATCGCACACGCGATGCGTAACGCGTCCTGAATAAATGGGTCGCCTTAGGCGAACCTTCCTGGGCACGAGGAGGAAGACCTGCGCGAAGGAAGGAAGCTGAGATGGAGAGCGCCTCCCTACGTTGTTCTGCAGGTTGCTACGTGCGAGAAGGGGGACGGCGACTGCGATGGTGTGCAATAGCGCTCCCTACGAGGAGGTGAATGTTCGCTGGGCGAACGTACGCGATTGGTGTGGTGGACTATTCGGCGGCGGCCGCACGCGAAGGCGCAGCCAATAATGGATACCGTAATAGTGACGATTGCTGATTGCCCTTGAGGTGTTCGTATGGCTGCCGAGCTGGGGCCAACGCGAACGATCGCGACGTTGCGGTGGGACTGCGCCTACGGGGCGAAACCTCCTCGCTGGTGGTCTGTGCGCTGCCTAATGCCGCGGACGATGATGGCTGTTGGGAGGGACTACTACGGATGTAACGGCTCCCCGCGAGGTTGTTGTTGTGGGCTAACGCTGCGCTTCAACGTGACATACGCAAGGCTGCGGATGACGACAATCGTTCAGCGGCTACGTTAGCCTCTCTCCACTGAGTCTGGCCGCGTGTTTGGTGCCGGCTTGCTACGCGTAGAGAACGACCTACAGATGTGTGCTCGCGGTTTTTCCGCGGTTGCGCTCCTACCGGCGTGCTGGCTGCCTCTTCGTAGGCCTGCCTAAGGTGCGGGGGCAAGTTTCCTTATCCCTATGCATCGGCGATAAGCATTCTTCGTCAATTGCATTCTTGGCGAGCGGCTTGATAGCGGTGTGCTGCTTTTGGACCGCGCAGCCTAAGAACGACGGGCATGAAGTGTGGACGGGCGTGGGCTCGAGAACATAATTACCTTGGAAAGGGTAAGCATGGACTTTGTGGGGTTCTACCGCTATCATGAACGAATTACACGGGAACGCGTATGTAAAGTCGCACGATTTAGATGTTATGCGCCTAATCACCAAAAGGCGAGGCTAGACATGGGTAATATGAAATGTTTTAAATATGAAGTGACTAATATGAAAATAACAAAAATATGATAAATATAGGTGAGTAATATGAAATATAACAAAAAAATGAACTATTGAAATTTTTTTGATAAATATGACGTTGATTAAATGCTATTGATGAAAAAATGGATTAATATGAAGTGGCCCCCGTAAATAAATAATTGATATTAAACTTACGATAGGAAAGTCGAGAAAAAGAAATTTGAACTATCTAAATAGGAAAGAAAGAGAAGTGTACTACGTACATTGAAAAGAAATACGTACTATCTAAGCCGTACGTTAAAGGTGTTAATACTACGCTAAACCTAGAGCAAAAATAAGCTGCTGCAAACGAATGCACAGTTTTTAAATGATATTATGAAATAGGGAATATGTTTGGTATTTACTACCGAAACAGACCAAGCCTAGGCTTGAGATGTTTTGGTAGGCAACTACGCCAGCATAAAATGTGAATGGACAGTCCTAGCCGTAATAGAGGATAATAGGGAAAGTAGCAGGTATGGGTCGCGACCAGTTGTTGTGTGTAACTTAAGATGAAATAAGGCAGTGCATGCGCTCTGCGAACAAGGAAAGGAAAGAAATAGAAAACTATACTAAAGTGTTGTACATTAAAATGTATGTAGGAGGTAGGAAAGGGAAGGAGTACTGCAGAAAAAAGCTCACTGCTACGCAATTTGAACTTTTTACGGCTGCCGGGCAAGGAGAAACATACTTAGTGACTTACAAGCTACGAGAAATGTACCACACGATTAAAACCGGAAAGAAAATGAAGTAAAACTAAATGGCGAAAAACGCTGCCAGGGAATAAAACACATACAGGAACCTACCTAAGCGCAGGTTACACACGTAACAACTAAGAAAGAAAGAAAGGGTACCTGATCGCGATCCAATTCTCCTTACGAACACGTCGTGATTAGGAAATATACGTCGAATAAACCGTATAAGTAGTCTAGCAGGATTAGAATATGTCGTAATTAGTAGGCTAAAGTTCACTAAAAGTGACGAACGAGTCGGCTTCGCAACGCAGCTATACGAAAATGGCAATCGCCGCCCGTAATCAAAACCACACGCTTCGCGGCGGACCGCGTCTGCGTGTCGTGCGACGCGTCTCAACGACGGGTTGCTACTTTTTGCACGCAATTGAATAACGCTACGAAGCGTAGATGCTGAAGGAAATTATTGCCTGAAAAAGCTGAAAAAAAACGTTAGTGTACACTTATTACAATGTATTTATGCCGAGATTTAGCCGTTCGAGGGACGGTTGTACCGTTGGACGCTAGAAAGGTGGTTAAGAACGTTTAGCATCAAAGATGTTGTTTTGCACGTATTCTTAAGGGATAAAGTTGGCGAAATTGACCTTGTTTTGACCTTACCCTTAGTCGCTGCGACACGTTCGAACGGGCTTCATTCTCACTCGACGAACTTGACCATCGTACGAATGTTGAAGTGGACTCGACCGAACAAGGAGGCGAAATACGATTCAACGCCACTATCCCCCGAGGTGGACTACGCGACGGATACCGCGTCAGAGAGATCGATGACGCGCTGACGAAGACTGCGTCATTACGGCCAATGTGTTCTAGAATGATGACCGTCTGATGATGACCTATTGCAGAAGGATCTCGTCGTGGTTTGATCAACCTCTGCAAACGCGACACGAAGGATAGTGACTGTTACGAACGATGACAATGCCGTACGGCCACCTCCAACAGGAGTCCGTTGTAGTTGAACGGAATAGTACGCCGCCGCCCCCCCCCCCGCCCACCCCCCCCCCCCTCCCCCCCATACGGCGACTGGCACATTGAGGCGACATCGAAGTGGACTGTGATCGGCGAATCGCAGAAACCAACAACGAGATTGAATCATGCTGACCTCCGAGACGGACGAATGATCTGCGCCGATGGACTGCGCTGCGGTGAAGACGACGCACGCGAATGGACTGCGGGTTACGGGAGAAGAAACGCCGTGCGTGGACTACGCGCCTCGGGGAGGGAACGCCGCGATGGACTGCGGGAACGGAGACTGTATTACGAGGGCCTGTCGGATTACGTGGTGGAGTCTTCGTACTTCTCCTTCGACGAATGCATATGATCGAGCTTCTCCATAACCTGCGTGAGATCGAAATCGGAATTAGTCTGAAAAACTCAAGAATCATGAAGTTCTTGTCTTGAATTTCTGCAGGAATTTTGCTCTTGACTAGGTCAAGAATCGGCCGAACTCTGCTAAAGTCTTTCGTAACGTTCTCCAATTCCGTGAGAATACCTGACCACGGAAACAGGTACTACGAAGATCTGGGGCCCGTATTTCGAGCTACGGGAAGCTGCTGAAGCTGCTTTGTGAAGGGTAGCTCGCGTCGATAAGGACGGTCGTACCTCTTTCTATAAGAGCTTCCAGCTCGCCGTTGTTGCATTCTTGGGGCCGGGTCGAGATCTGTAGCACAACTTGGGCATCGCCCGTAAAGGCAAACTTTGTAAGTACAAAACTTATACGTTAAATGGAGTATGGGAATCATTGTGCAGCCAAGTTCGATAGGCACACCAAACCTACGAACATTGTGTCGATGTCTCCGTGAAGGGTTCCAATGCGAGGCTTGCCAGCTGAACAGCTGGCTGGGCTGGGCCATGGGACCAAACAGGGGACATCTGGGCCTTGCGAAATATTGATGTACCATAGCCACGAAGGATTGGGTTGCCCGTAAAGATATTCGCTTGAACGGCCTGTGATATACGATGGCCCACAATTAGGACGTGGCTGTAGGGTCCTCCTGTAGTTGTTCTTGAACTCGCTTACAGGAGTATCCTCAACCGTTGCGAAGAGAGCTACAGATGGACTGCCTCTCTGCGAGCGCCCCTAGTTCTTCTAAGCCTGCGGAAGGAAGGAGACGCTACGACAGATTCGGCTGCAACAATTGCCTCGTCTATGCGATGTTTCCTGAAAACATTGCTGCGTACGCGCCACTTAATCAGCATCTGACTTCGAATTGATTTAGCCATGACGGCTACGAATGACTGATCATTCGCTGTTTGAGCACGTTCGAGTGCTGCACGTAACTTGTGCCAAATATATTGCTAAAGAGTCATGGCGCATCTTCAAAAGTCTGACTTGCGGTGTCACCTGCACTCGCATCTATAGGACTAGACAAGGATGGCGGGAATCTTACCTCTTACGGTTTCCATGCAGCGACTGCCTTGCATCATATTGGCTTATGTGCGTACTGCCATGAGTGGACATGGTAGGCTTGGCAGGGGAGGCGGTTAACTGCCGTTACCCGATTCGAAAACTAAGAAATTATGAAATTCGTTGCTAGGCGTTAGGCGTAGCTGATCGGCCGTTTAGCTACCATACGGCGGGGGTGAAAACTACATATGGGGTGCTGCCACAGCACTATGCAATGACGAGAATGAGCACGAGTGGAGCGAAGACAAGCATTTTAGGTATCTACCAAAAAGTATATTGACCGGAAAAGACACGAGGAAACATAGAAGGAAACAGGAGAGCTGTGAGCGCCACAAATCTGATTGACAGCCGATCGCTAATAGTGTCACCTACGCCAAATAGCAAGGCCCTTGGAACATGTGAAGTTACGGGACAAGGGTCAAATCATATATCAGCTTCAGGTACCCAGTTTGTTATGCAGCGACATGTCAGGATGGGGCTCCGACATGCCTTGTTTACGAGACATCTTTCCCACTTCCCCTCGCCACCTGCGCCAGAGTTAACCGTGGCTCGACGTATCACGGCTGTCCCCAAGATGCGGCTGTGCCACCCAGTCGACCTTAGGCGGTAAGAGTTCACGGCCCCTCATGGGCGAGAGAGGGGATATACCCCAGTTATAGCGTTACGCAGGGCAACTAAGCGAACGGTGTCAACCAGATTGGTAACGCCAAAACGCCCTACGACCATTACCTAGGGCCTACTGGTACGTTGGCAAGCGTAGACAATGGTTCGATCACTAAAGCCGCAACGTGGAGTTTCCCACACGTTGAACCCAGCGTATGCACCATGTCGTGGCCGCGGGGAGAGCTTCCAGTTCCCCTTCCGTTGGCCTGGCGTCTTACCAGGTCGTTGAGGCCCCTCTGACCTAGCATTCGTGTCTCGAGCGGGAAAGATCGTCACTCGGCGCGAGGGCTTTGCAGAGGGACTACGAACGCTTGACCTATGCTCGTCCACGGTGCTGCACGCGGGTGCTAAGGAGCTAAGCGCGTACTCGGATAGGCCTTACGTTGCCCCTGCGCGGTAAATGTCATCCTACGGCGTCAATACACCTACTACCCTTCCACCTACGTCCTGTCCTCACTCCTACCTAAGGCAAACTGGCTCCACAGGCGCCTCCTTATACACGCCGATTACATCCACAAGGGGCCAATCAACCATCGATCATATAACTATGCCTTACATACTGTGATAATAACTGGGTAAATAAATACCTGTGAGAATAGATGTGCCGTTCAACCACTCTTGCTACACAACAAGACACAAATAACTTATTACCGTTTAACCACTCTACAAATACTGTGAAGAGCAAATTAATATATAAAAGGAAAGAACTACTAAGAAGCGAAACTACTACATAAGGTACGGCCCTCCTAACTTACTGACGAACCCCTGCCATCAGGAACTGCCTACGGGCACGGAGGGACAGCCCACTGGGGGCCTTGGACACACCCTTGTCACCCTTGGCTGCCCCAAGGGCGTTCAGGTGCTCCTCTTCCTCCAGTGTGGTTACCTGGGATGTCCTTGTCCGGAGGCAGTAAACCATAGTGCTCTTGCTGTCGAGTAGCTCGGCTCCCTTGATGTTGAAGCAGTATGCCATATTGGTAGTCGGATAGTGAAGTGTTGGCACAAGGGAGCCGACGCGAAGGAGCGACCGAGTCGATGCGGCTGGCAGACGTCAAAGTGAGAGAAAGCAGAATAGTCGGCGGGCGACTCTGCATCCCTTAGCAGGCTTTCTAGGAGTGTTCCGACGCGTAGGCCGCTAAGCGCGCCAGGACCGCCGCGGCCCCGATAAGCGCGAACCCTTTAAAAAAGAGTCGTACGAAAGTCACGACAGTAAACAATTGCGTTGCCTAGGCGCCCCATGATGTATTGGCATGCATTAGCATTACCCATACTGAGCATGAGACGCCCCTAGCGTTAACCATTCATAGAAGCAGTTAAAGAAGAAATCGAACAATATTCTCAACTACAATTAGAGAATGATTTACGTAAGCAATGAATGTGCCTTCGTATGTAGAACCGATGTGGTTTCTTTGAGCTTTGCTATTCATATTGTTCGAAGCACTGAACACCAAATGCAATGACTTCCCGGTCAAAGTGCAAGGCCACGTGTTCAAACGCAAATATCGGCAAAAAGGTAAAATGTGAAAAATTTCGATTTTTGCTGAGTTTCTGCGGATTGTGCGCAATTTGCATAATCTGTAAGAAACGAATAATTGTGATGATTGAGGTTGCTTTCACTCGAATTAGAGAGGGTTCATGTTTGAAAAACTATAGGGGAGGCTTCGTTTCCGACTGCTTCTTGGAGACACTCCATATCCCAGAGCTGGAGAGCGAGTCCATTGGCTGCAGTGCTTCAATGCTAGTGGCGGTAGCTTGCCTTCTGGATGGGAGATACTGCAATTTCAGCCATGGATTTTGTTCCATACAATAAAGGAGTAGAAAGGTGAATATCCTAACAAGGCATTTCGCGCTACTGTTAAAGTAAGCACGCAGTCACGCCCTCTCTGGCGCTGGTGTGAGCAGTTCACTTAATTCAGTGACCTTCGTTCGGTATTCCATGGCAAGATAAACTATCGGACAGGGGCACGCCATTGCGTTGTAGATTCACTTTCCTCATAGAACACGGACCCCCCCCCCCTAATTCCATTGCCTCAAGTACGACCCCCCCCCTCAGACCATGCTGACCTAACACTTTTCCTCGATTTTTCCCAACCTCCTGCCACCTTTGGTCCATTTTTTCCCGGAAATTTCTGGTTTTTTTACAAATTTTTGCTGTCGAGCTGGGAGGGGGGGGGGAGGAGGTTGCAGTACCTACGTACGTGCCAAGCGTCCAGCACTTTGGCAGTGGTGTAGCATACTGACAATACTTACTTATATATGGGTGATGGATGATTATATATGGGTGCTATACTTATATATGGGTGATGGATATATGCCATTCAAGACCTTTTTCGGTACACTCATAGTTCACGAGTCGACCCTGCGTAACTATTGCGCTCTTGAAACATTACTGAGGAACCTCTTGCTGAAAGTTGGGCTACGTGGATAACTGGATGCCGTGCTCGCGAGTACAAAACTCATTTCTGATAACGGCGCAACCTATCGCCGATTTGGCGCGAGAGCATTCTTGCACTGAAATCATTGTCAGCCCGCACGCAGGGGCTGTTAAGCGCAATGCTGGCGTCAACTGGCCTCGGTGCGTAGAATATGCGTTAGAATCGTGAACGCGGCTACGAATTACTCCTGTATACGAACTCCCAGCGAAAAAAAATTTCCGGAGGTTTTGGTGATAATGGACCGACCGATCACTTGGTTGGCAGTGGCACCGATCAGCGCACCCAGCGTAAATGGTTCCACTTTAACTTCCCAGGTGTAGATATGGTGCAATACATGTGTATGTCTCTTCTTATAACTTGTAGCTGTTAGTTATGAGAGTATTTACTAGTAAATAGAAAGATCCAGGTATCGAAAATGGATAACTACTTATATAGGATATTAATAGTTACCAGTTCAACAAGACCAACCATCATAGCTCGAACAGCTCGAGGAAAAAATGTCGCTGAAAGTTTGTGTGTAGAGTCTGTGTGTGTATTAACGACCCTGATCACGGTTCTGACCTTTATAACTGGCGCCTAAGCCATTTGGCGCCAATATAGCCCTGAATACCATAAGCCACTAAGTGTAGGACCGGAATTATTCGAAAAACTACAGTACTTGGCTTCGTTGCAGGACCAGCTACCGTACTCCTGTGTTGCATTGCATACCTTCCAAGCTGGGCTAAATTTACATGCGCTCGATTTTGGATTCTGAGTGAACGGGCGGTATGCATTCGTTAAAAAAACGACTATGATACGACTCTGGACAGTCTTTCTGCCTTTTAGTGGGGTTCAGTATGGATATGCCTAGCATTACCTTTTCGTTCCTACTTGCTACATGGATAGAAACTTTTGGAAGGAATTACATCAACTTGAGGGAAGGAAAATTGGTATTTCCAAGCACGGGATGAGGGAAATAGCAAGATATGATATGTGTTAATGTTTTGCGGTTCCTGCTTTGATTTCTCGTGATACAAACGGTAAGGCGCTGTTGAACTACTCCTACCACAACACCTCAAAATTTTTTTGTTCGTGGATACATTGTCCACAGATGTTATCCGATGTACTGATCACGAATATGACATTCATTCCTGGCGCTGGCGCCATTTAGCGCTATACGCGTTGTATTTGTTTTGTTTGTTTCAAACCTTTTCTCCCGAAAGTGAATAAAAACTCGGTAGCCAGGCGGTTTCGGGCGGAGCGTATGTGATATTCGTGTTTAGGAGGTCGAAGTACCTCTGAAAGAGATTGTCTTCAATCTGACCTGCACAAAAGGTCGCTAAAACCGGTGTGTGATTTCGGGAGATTGTGTTGGAACTTCAATATGCCAAAGTTATTTACCCGCCCATTTCCATTTGATTTTTCCAGGGGTTAATCTAGATCCATACTAAGCAACAGGACATAAACAGCTCAACGCCTTCAGGATCCATTCTAAAACTCCGCATATCGTTATAAGCTTAAACTTCTAATGTCCACATAACACTTCCTCGGCTGGTCTCGTGGAAAATTACCTTCGCATATATATCCGGCACTGAAACCTACAAAAGATTCTGTTCAAGTTGATAAACTTCTCTTCACTATCCAAGAAACGTATATCAACCACCCTAAATTCAGAAGAAGGCGCACGCGAAATTAGGCCAGTTGAAAATTCTGGAAATAGCATGCCGAGAGTACGGTAGCTGTTATCTGCAGTTTTTCGAAAAATTCCGGTCCTACACTTAGTGGCTTATCTGAATACCTCCACCCTGCCTATGGGTTGGGATGCTGCGAGAACCACTTGAGAAACTACAATGCTACCTCACTTTGTGCCTGATTAAGTACTTTCTTCCCTCTGACTTGTATTGTTTTTGATGCAGAGTCGACGAAGGTCTCATTTGCTATGCATACTCGACATTAGAAATAGATAAAAGCCTTGAGAGTCGGTTTAAAATTGCTTTTCCTCAGCAAGCATTTCACCCATTTTTTACCTTCCCAGAAACGCATAGCAAAAACGAAAACCATTTTTGTGATCCTCATATGGACCCTACAACACGCAACAAACCATTTCTGAAAAGCGCGTCATGACCTGAAAGACCTCCCTTGTTAGTGGGGAAAATGGCGAAAAGGCGAAGTAGTAGAACGGTCAGAAACCTGCAAAAAAACCTTTCCCCCCCCCCCCCCCACACTTTTCTGATTGACTTAGAAAGCGATTTCGGACGAGTTTCCCATTGACATCGTGCCAACAACCGCTGCGGTAACTACGGGTGCACGTGTGCACTCACATCTCCATGCAGCACCACAACCGTTTCATATAAATCGCTTCGCCTCATATTGTACTCTGCAAATGAAGCGATACGAGCATCAGGATCGGTCGTCCATTTGTAGGCGGGCGGGCACGGTGGGCGTTTTAATCGGTATGCTCAGCTTGACAGGGCACTAGAAGAGTCCTTTTTGGAAGAGCGCCGCGTAGCGCTCGTTGAGGGTCTCCGAGTTCAGTTCTACTAGTCGAATTAGTCCAGCACGTCTTGGAGAATTATCACGCCAACGACCTTTAAACTCGAAGTCTTCCGATACCACAATATCGACCACATTGGTTTGGAATATTAACACGTTGAAGACAACGCGCGTTTTGACTTTTCGGCCGCGTGGGACACGTGCACTTTTTCGAACGCGACAGGTGCGAGACTCATACAATTCACGCGGTCCCACGAGGCGCCTTTTTTTACAGGTTGGATCAAAAAATCTGATTTGGAGAGCAAGTATAAAGTAAGTCAACTCAAATATAGTAGCACATAAAAGATTCACAAAAGGCCAGAACTCCGCTCAAGAAGATGCTTATTCAGGCGCACGAAAATGGCTAATAACTTTGAAAACGTTGAGGATACTTTGGACTTTACCAACAACTAATCACATCGGATGATGATGTACGCAAAACATCGAAGTGGTACAAGAGAATATTCTTCCATTTGCTCACGCAAACAGCAGTGGTAAACGCTTGGAAGCTATACAGGGGGCCAAAAAAAGCACTTTTCTTCCTTGACATTCGAGGCGTTATAAGTCACATTTTATCAAATCCTAATCGGACAATTCTACCACCATAATAAAGAGCAGGTTAAATACTATCATGTTACTCCGTCACAGCCTTATGGAGGAGCGCCGTCGAGAGATTCTACCAGGCAACCGCGGTTCGGTACGTAGCTTCAGCGAGATAGTTGATTTCTCAGCCACTGTAGACCCCCTTGTTGAGCTCCTAGTTGATTTCTCGGCCACTGTAGACCCCCTTGCTGAGCTCCTCCTGAACCCGGTGATTGAGAGGGTTTTGGTCAGGGGACATACTTAGATATTTCACCTTCTTCAGGTACTAAACGCCCTTACCTTCTCAGTAGGCAGAAGTTTTTCCAACACCCTTCGATTCCTTGTGGTGGCACCCAAACCTGTAGCAGTACAAAGTTTCCAAGAAGGTACGGGCGACGACATGTAGGGAGGATATTCTTCTCGAGTTGCTCGATGTACTCGCCAGCGCTCACCTTCAGTCCGGGTCTACAAAGAAAATATCGGTCTTCCCATTTTAGGTACTCCGGTCCATACCATCAACTCGCGCCTCGGCGACTACGGTGAAGATGATGTCCTAGGCTGTAGCGACGTTGTCGGAGCTGCTCGATGTTGGAGGTATTCCAGATCGAGAGTACTGGTCTCTAGGTAGCTATACATGGGTGACTCCATACTAAAAGTTTCGCAGCTGTTTGGAGGTGACATGAATTCCGAAGGTCCTCTCCAGTCAGGTTGCGATTGGAGATGACTTCATATTTTGATGTATATGAAGGTGATGAGCGAGAGCCAACTCCTGCTCATCGAGGAACTTCTTGGGTATCTTCCGCCCTGGTACTCGTATCCACGTCCTCTGTCTGGGCTGCGAAAACTTTGCTGATATGTGACTTGGTCGAAGTGACTTTTTTGGCCCCCTGTACAAGGATGTAATGGGGAAAGTGCGACTGAATGACTTCAAAATGGACTTGGGCGAGTCGTTGCTGAACAGTATGCATGAGAATGTTCAAGCTCGGCCCCTTCCTACAAGACACGAGCTAGAAGAAGTACGAGGTCCCAAGAACTATAAGACGATGTCCGGATGCTACCCCACAATTTCGAAAGAGCAGGGACGTGCAATAGCTATGAAGAAAACTAGGCAAGCCATCACTCGCTGCCAAAGATTTTTCTGGGTCCAATGTTTCCACAAGAAACACATGTCGTGCCTTCTATAAGAAAGTAAACCCTCATTACATTTTTCATGTGGTTGTATTTGCTGTATTTGTTCCTATTTGTGAATAAATGATTGAAGACAAATCAATCGAAGCGAAGGGTATACTATCCCAGGAAGTCTTTGCTAAACTAGTGAGTTCTAAACTATTTCATGGACCACGAGTTGTGCGAGTACACTGAGGGTTGAACTATAGTATGAATATGGGAAAGTAAACAAAAAACCATGCACTGGTGAAAGATATGGATTTGTTGATCGTGAATCGTATATATGCACGCGGTCCCACGCGGCCTACAAAGTGCGCATTGCATGCGATTCACGCTGTCGTCAATTTGTTAAAGTTGCTCTCTGAATAGAACAAGTCAACAGCTTCACAATCACCCACAATCTCACTGAAGTTTACAATCCCCCCAAAAATTGCCGTCGAGCGCAGAGAAAGGGAATACCGAGTGCTCAATTCGGGGAAAACCATTAATCTCAAAAAGCATCCAAGATGAAATGCGACTCCCTCCACATATGTACCAGGTAAAAAAAGTCCCTCCGCAGTGATGACCGCAATTATATAACCCGCACCAGCCCCTCCAGCCCATTCTGTGCTCATTTTTGGAGTGAGTAAGAGACAATAATTTCTGGAATAGGGTTGATACGAACGATATGATATAGTCGCTCCTGTCGCTTGCCGAAAGAAAAGAAGGGGTTGGTTGAGTACGGTACCGCCAGTAGTACCGCCCCTGCGTACTGTCGAGACCTCTTTCAATCGATAATTCAAAATATCACTTCTATGGTTAGGGTGGCCGTTCTCATTCAATAATTGCGTGCGGTCATCTTTCGCATGTATTTTCCCCACTATGTTTCCCTTTTTTTGAACAGGGTTTAAGTTCCCATGGTCCACATTTGGTGCACATTTCAGATATGGAAAGCGCTGAATCGGTTCGTGTTATTGCAAGAATACGTCCATCGGCATGCGATAGCGAGCGGATAACATACGTACTTGATGGTAAAACGTTATGGTAAGGGCCCCCATTTGTGTTGTTCCCTCCCTCACTTCAATGATTTTTTTTCAGTTTCAATTCAAGTGAGCAGAGGACGTACGCATTTGAGGGGGTTTTCGATGAGACGATTCCGCAGGTAAGGTGCTCGAGTTGGTCTTCATTTAGATAACTTCATTGTCGCTGTAGTAGTTGGAGGGGCCACATGGTGGCTTTAGGGAGCGGCCCACCCGTCATTCAAATCTGAGATTGAGATTCAATCTTAGAAGAAAGGGATCACTACCACGATGAGAATAGGAGTGCAGACGATCAAAGTCGGCGTAGTGGCTCGCCTTTACATGTGGCCCATTCCAGAATGCGTTGTTAACTTGCGTCAGCCCTTTGAGCGTCTTGAGCCACTGTGAAAGTATAGATCGGTCTAGCGTGCGGCAACCTTTTGAGTTTTTCGCGGGAGTCTCAGCAAACTTCGGATCAATGTCTATTCTTTCCTAGTTGCTCAAAGATAGCTCCCGCGATAAAAATGTCAAGGATAGCTGCTGATCAATTATGAAACAGTAGCTGATAAGCAGTTCCTCAGAGAAGGAAAAAGCAACAAGAGCCCTCAGGAACACCATAAACAAAGCTGCTCCCTTACAGTTACACCGCCCTGCAGTCCGTGGGCAACCCCTGGCTCACGATTCCCTTTATGGCGTTTCCCAGGGGTGCAGGACTTTCTTAAAAGATCTCACCTCACACCTATCATGCCTCTCGGGTAGACTGGCCTGCGGTGTTGCTTGACTTAATTACTCTCTCAAACTCCTGACCTTTACTTAACGATTACATCATGGTGACTGATTATTTACAGCTGATTTTTTAGCAAATTTAATAGGAATAAGGGCTGCAATTTAAAAAATTTCAATCACATGAAACAATCAGAGATGAAAAGCATGCTGAAATGAATTAAAACGAAACACGAAAAATTGAAAATTATATTACATTCAAGTTAAATTAGGCTTAGATGGTAGTGTAGTAGCAAACTCGTAGTGTTTCGTCCCATACATGTA
Source organism: Cooperia oncophora (assembly GCA_036418165.1). Lineage (NCBI taxonomy): Eukaryota > Metazoa > Nematoda > Chromadorea > Rhabditida > Trichostrongylidae > Cooperia > Cooperia oncophora. Next base: position 15,487 of record MU931441.1, read on the forward strand.
ATAAAAAGTGAACGAGTGGCTGGTACCTACAATCCTGTAAATTATTCCGTCTCGTTTTCCATATTTACTTAACTGTCGTTCGTCCATATAACCCGGGGTTGTGTTTCTGCTGGTGCTAAAAGGGAATCTAAAGATTGCTGGGAACCTGGAGTGGAGGTATGTGCAATAAAATGAGCGAGTTGTGTGCTGAAAGTGACACTGAAGCCGGCGCATTAAGAGCAGGAAGCGGAGTTGAGCCGAAGTTCATCACATCGAAATGTGTGCCGTCGAGGTGTGTGCTTCCAGCTAAAGCATAAAACGAGGGAAACGGCACATGCATAGTACTATACTGTTCCCGAGGTACCTAATGAGGCATATAGATGGGCATCAATAGAGTCCAATTAAAGCGAGTTTCTGGCGCAGAACGCATTCAACCTTCAAGCAATCACAGAGCTTAGAAGTTCAAATCATTTGAGATACCTTCCATGGTGAAAACAATACAAATTTTCGTTCAATACGTGCCCTTTCTCCCATTCGAATTGCGGTGATTTCATGTTGTGTATGTTTGCATTTCGGTTGCCCTGAGTGGTTGAATGTGTTCTTGACATTTTGAATTTTATGAAAACATCTTTTTTTTCCGACATTTCCAACGTTTTTTTATTTTTTTTCCTACTACATTCCATGTTCAGTTTGGCTCAGTCGGTCTGTAGAGGAGAGGTCAGGAGTTAGCGAGAGGGCAATTAAGTCAGGCAACACCGCAAGCGAGTCTCCCGAGAGGCATGATAGTGTGAAGTGAGATCTTTTAAGAACACCACACACCCGTTTCCCAGTAGTGGACAACATCCAATTCAAAGAAAAGAATATGAAAAACAACAGAGACACGGATGAAAAACACTTGAAAATGGAAAAATTGAAAAACCTGGCGTCCCAATTCGGGTTACGTGCAGTGTGCGGCTAATGCCGTTTGGACTCCAGCAACTTCGGCACCGAGCTCATTTTTAAATTGCCTAAGTTACCAAATCCGCCAAAAACTTGTATGTAGGGGTAGATTAACATCCTGGTTACGAATATGACATTCACTCTTGCCGCTGGCGCTAATGGATGACACCTACGATTACCTGCGCTCCGCTAAGGCTGAGCCCAAGAGGTAATCGTAGTGTCATCCCTTGCGCCAGCGCCAAGAATGAGTGTCATAATTGTAATCAGGATGGTAAATAACCCCTTGTGTACATATTTTCAGCGGGTTTGGCGACTTAGGTAATTTAAAAATGAGCTCGGTGCCGAAGTTGCTGGAGGGCCAAACGGCATTAGCCGCAGTGTGCGGCTTTTCGTGCATGTCGAGCTTTTGCACCACAGTAATTGCATCATTCCTGATTTTTACGCGTTTCACCTTACGAGACGGGTTGCAGTTGACTGTCTGTGCTCCCAGTTGATTAAAATGTGATGAAGGAGAGCAGAATTATTTATGGGCACAAGCGCGGTCAGCAAAAAGTACCTGCAGTCCCAATTAATGCCCGCCCGTCCCGACAAAAAAACAACTGAGCGGCTCGCCGTCAGGGGGCAGTTGGCAAATGGGCGGTCCAGCTGGGCGCGGCGTTAGAACTAGAACTTTGAGCGGCTGCAGCTCGCTTCTCGCTCGCTAAGGAGTCGAGAGAGTGGAACAGTCTCTAGCTCGGGGGCTGTACTACTTGCACAAGGAAGGACGACCATGAACTACATGAGGGGCTGTCTTCAAAACGCTCGTCGATACGTATACTTTCCCAGTCGTTCAAAGTGCTCAAAATGCTGAAGTACGTTCAAAACGCCGGCGCAGATGTGGATGCAAACAACAAAGCTAACACATCATCGCACTCATCTGAACCCATTCTTAGGAGCAAGTATATCGAGAAGTTGCCAACCATATCGTAGACGGATGTGTAAAACGGATTCAATGGAACCATTTTCGCATATGGTGAGTATACAATTCCAAAATCATATCCCTAGCACGCTACGCAAAGTTGTCATACTTTAGGCCAAACCGGCTCAGGAAAAACTGTATACAATGTTCGGACCTCCCCAAGTCGACAATTTTATTGTAAATGCTGAACATCGCGGACTTATCCCGCGAGCCTGTGACGCGCTCTTCACAAAGTTATGCACCATGACAGCTGAGGTAGAGCGCTTATGCTTTTGTAGTATGTGTTTCTTGAGAAAATGATTTTCAGAAAGGAGAGAACTTTAAAATACGAAGTGGTATGCCGTTTCGTTGAGCTGTACAATGAGGAATTCTACGATCTTCTTGGCGATCCGCAGCAAAGCTCAATATTCGTAGCGATTCAAATGTTAATCGAGTTTATTACCGCACTGTTTGTCTTTCATTCCATAGCTTCCTTTCAGGTAGTTCAACTTCTTGGCGTGTCAGAACATTTTGTTCAGTCAAGCATCGATCTGATGAGGGTATGTAATGGGCAGTAGGCATTCATTTTCATCACCTGATTTATAGTGAGAGTTGTTGTACAAGGCCTAAAATAGTTCGGGAGAAAAAAAAAGCATGGGGCATCGCGCCTACGAGCAGAGTACAATATCGTTGGGGAAATCCTGTAAGGGGATTGTATCTGGTCACTGAGCAGGGGCTGTATTCGCCTTCGAAAAACAATTTTCGACCGCGAGAGAAAATTAACGGGTTGCTGATTTCTGGGTTTTTTTACGTTCTTCATATTCTGTCCCCACCCACAGTTGCGGCCAAAAATCATACAATTCTTTTTTGCTATTGTAGCGATTGATGCTGATTGCCTTTCTCCGCTGACCCAATTTTTTTTACTGGGGGGATGGGGTCAGAATGAAACTCTTTTCTGAACTAGGAGAAGCGGTAGGAAGTTAGGAAAGGTCAAGAAGATGGTAGTTGGAGTGGAGAGGGGATGGTACCGGATGAAATGCGGTATAGGGGGTCGTACTGACCGACGTCACGATTCTTCGCACGGCGTGACACATTATGACACTTCGATTTGCTCGTCTTAACTGCGCTGAGCCTTAGCCTTGGACAGAGAAGTGCTTCGGCGCTGCAGTACTCTCCCCCTTCCCTTACCTCTCACTCCCCCGCCTACTCAACTTAGTAGAGGTCCATCTGTGTTCCTAGCTGAGACGAAGCTTCTCACCCTTGCCTAGTGGGCATTTTTTAACAAAGTGCATACTGCGACGTTTCGGGGATCCTGCACGAACGCCACCATTATTCTACAAAGCTTACGGAAATGAACAGGTAGTCCAGGAGCTTCAAAGCTTAATAAATGTTTGTGAAACGTTCTGTGTAGATCTGGCATGTCGAGGCGCTGTTCGGCTGGGAGATTGAGGGGTGAGGGTTGGGGGAACTAGTTTTTCTTAGCGAAGCTAGTTCAGGTCACTTACTTGTACCGCAGATTTACAGGATTTTACAAGTCAAGTATTTGTTGACATGAACTGTCGAAGAGAGACTAGCGAAAGTGCAAAATGTCCCCTCAAGCCGAGCAGTACCTAGTTTTTGGTTAGTGATGTAACTGGTGCACGAACAGAAAGCGGGGATCTTGAATAACCAGTCTCTACTTGCTGCTGTAGAAGAATATAACAGGGAAGTCAGGGAATTGAGGTGTCCTTACCAAGTGGTAAAAATAGCAGTTTCACGCTGTGGTGTTCATTTTGACATTGCTCTTGAAATTTAGATCTTGAAAAAAGGATGGGTCACAAGAAGAACTGGGGAAACGGCGATGAACCGGGAGTCGTCTCGATCGCATGCTATGTTCAGCATAGACGTGAGTTTTTCCTTATTTATACTCTAGTTCGCGCGGATGAAGGGGCGTGTGAGGCAGTATGAGTGTGCCACGACGGGTTAGCCATAATTGGTACGACCAGCCTAATTTAGAGGTAGCTGGCACCTGGCCGCGAGAAGCTTTAATGAGGTGCGAAAACTTGGTGCCTAGCTGCGAAGTGACCTCATTAAGGAGAGAGGGCTCACAATTGAGGTTATTGAGGTCGTGGCGCGCATTTAAAATAATTTCTGCACGACGTAGGGGTCCATAAAGGAATCACAAACTCGGTTCACTTTTTGCTCCGCATTTTTAGGAATGCCAAAAAGTGAGTGAAAAGTTTGCTGAAGAGAAGCCGTTTTGAGCCGAGCTCTTTTCTTTCTCTTTCTTCCTCTTCTGCTGAGCTCTTTTCTAACTGTAATGTTGAATATACACAGTTGAGAAGTTTGTCAACCATGCATCGAGATGTGTTGTTCAAAATTCAAGGTGGAAGAAGTCTTACCTATTCCGAAGGTATTCAGAATCATGTTGGCAACAAATAGCTTCGGCGCCGTTTATAAATGTCAGAACCCTGATCACGAATATCACATTCGTTTTGAACGCGGGCGTCATTTGGCGCCATTATGCGCCAATTTGGCGCCCACCACTTTTTTTTACCAAAGTTCATGAAAACTTGCATATGGGGGTTAATTGCGGTCCTGATAACGAATCCAACATTTATTTTTGGCGTTGGCACCATTCGGCGCCATTACGCGCCAATTTGGCACCATATTGGTGCATTATGGCGCCAAATGGCGCCAGCGCTTGAAACCAGTGTGATATTCGTAATCAGGACCTCAATTAACCCCCATATGCAAGTTTTCATCAACTTTGATGAAAAAAGTGGTGGGCACCAAATTGGCGCATAATGGCGCCAAATGACGCCAGCACTCGAAACGGATGGTATATTTGTGATCAGCGCATCGAACTACATCTACAGGCAACGTTTCAGCGAAAAATTTTTTGAGTTTTTGGGGTAGGAATAGTTCAATAGTGCTAGAAAATCTCCTGCACCAAATCAGCTCAGATGAGTTGCGTCATGGTCAGATGTGAGTGCCGTGCTCGTGAACAGGGCATCGAGTGAAGCCGTAGCCCAATTTCAGCAAGAGTTTCCTCAATAGTGTATCAAGAGCGCAATAGTTAATTGGGACCGGTTCGTTATCTAGTTGTGTAGGTAAGATTATCCTTATACATATTTCATTGACCTCTCTCGTTATTTTATTGATCATCTATCACTTATTATGTCAACATGTGGATAACAAGATGACCTGTCAGCCCTCGCTCGTTAATGAGGTCACTTCGCAGCTAGGCACCAAGTTTTCGTACCTCATTAAAGTTGCCTCTCTGCCGGGTGCCAGCTACCTCTAAATTAGGCTGGTCGTACCAATTATCCGTCACCCTGCCACGACTCCAGACCCGTTCTCCACCATATGTTGAAGCGGATGAACGACAATAATTGCTTGAAAACGAGTGATGCGAACGATACCTTACAGTTTTGTCACATGTTCGCTTCAAAAGCTTGTGGAGAATGGCTTGGCAACGCGCCACTCGTCGCGCTGACGCCCCCTCGTCCGCAGTGAACTAGACTATACACGCTCACTCTGTTTCAGGTGAGAACGGAAGAGTTAATCAATACTATTGTTAACAAGAAGAGTGCTACGCTGAATATGGTCGACCTTGCTGGGTCAGAAAGGCAGTCACAAGCCCCAACTGTAGGAAACCGATTCAAAGAGGCCGTGAATATTAACAAGGTGAGAGCCAGTTTGTCGTGAACTCGCAGTTAGATTGTCTGGTAGTAATGCTGCTTTCAGTCACTCAGCGTATTAAGTCGCGTAATTCGAATGCTGTCATCAGCAAATCAGGTCGCGTCATATCGTGAATCCAAATTAACTCTTTTTCTACGTGATTCACTCGGAGGAAACAGTAGGACAGCTGTGATCGTCAACCTTCATCCTGACAAGGAGTAAGTCATCTATTTTCGAAATTCCTACATAATTATGCGGTATCAACAACCTCAGGTCATTGTTGAAGCGTCGTCTTACCAAACTGATAAAGATGATGGGATATCCAGTACACGTTTAGGAGCTTTTCCGATTCCTTTTACTTTGCGCTCCCCTATTCATCCATCTTGGATTCCTCACCTGGGTGCGTGCACTTTAGTACTTCTCGATTCAGACGCTCGAGCAATCGCGCGACTAAAACGATTTGATCGCGAAGTATGAACACGCTTGAGAGCTGCATATTGTTTCTCATCACCCTTTCTGTGACATCTGTCGAACGCCATCCAAATTCTGTTCTTCGTATCGGTCGCATCAGCAGTTTTCTACCAACTAATGTCGCATATCCAATTCAACAACTGACATTGAGTGGCTCTGGCGCCGTGACACACTCATTCTGCCTGACGCGCCGCTTCATCGGCTGCGAACTAGAGTATATTTCTCTCGGAAGTTCTATCACCTTAACAGTGATGTAGTACTGGGTTCGCTCGGCACCATGTACCCTCCCTAAAAGTGTTCTTTGTTCTTGTTCTAGGTGTTTTGACACTGGTCGCCAGTGCTGGAACACCTCATCGGCTGAAAATCTGTACCCAGACTTGGTTTTTTTCTCTTGAGCATAAATACAGCAAAATAGTTGTTTCGGGCGTCGGCGGCAGAGTCACTCCGTGTTGCCGTTTTTTTTTTCTGGCGCCAACACTAGAGGTTCTGGTCTCAGGCAAAGATGGTTCGTATTTAGAGACAGCTATGTAGGTGTCATTCCTTGAATAAGTAGTATGGTCCTCAACTCCAAGGCTACGTTTATATAATACTTTGCGGCAGCGTAGCGTAGCGCTTCCAGCGTGAGCCAGCGGCGGTGTCGGGAAAAGGATATATGTCGATCTAGCGTTCCTAGCGCCGCTAGCGTTACGCTAGCGTAGGAGAGCAGGAGAGTATTTTGTGCTCTCCTACTCTTTAATACTCTCTGCCCCGTGCTGCATAGCGCTAGCCGAACCGCTAGATGAAACGCTGCGAGCGCCAGATTGATAGCTATGATTCCCGTGCCCTCGCTACGCTAGCGTGCGCTAGCGTTACGCTGGGAACGCTAAATCGATATCTATTCTTGCCCCGACGCTGCGGCTTGCGTACGCTGGAAGCGCTACACTACGCTGCTGCAAAGTATAGACGCAGTCCAAGACTGTCTCACTTTCACGTAATTAAGGAAGCCGGTGCGGTTCCCATAAATGACAGTGGTGACCGCTCTGTAGTGGTCCCGCGCACCAAATTCGAAGGCTGTTTTCTGTCGAGTTCAGTTTTACACCACGATTTTCCTTTCCTTTTTTTGGTTCTTTGACGGTATAAACATCGAGGCAAAGAAATGTTTATCTGACCACTAGCGGGGGGATATCGCTTTGCTGGAACAAAACGAGCAAGTCCGGAGAACGTCCAGCGAGGATTAAGATTCTACAAAGAGTGTTCTCCATGATTTTTTTTTGCTTTTTTTTCTTTCCAGGAGAGTCACTGAGCGACTATAGGTTCGTAGCTGAATGTCATTATCAGTACCTACTCGCGGGGTTTGTCTTCAAATGACCAAATTCTGGGGGAAGGGAACAAAAGTCGGGTCGTATGTGCGCCAGGGGAAAAGTTCGGTCAAAATATGGATAACTTTTCAAAGAATGAAATAATGAAGGGTAAGGGATGCTCTCAGCTCTTGAAGGACATTTTATATGCTTCAGGTATTACTATGAGACGCTTTCTACGCTACGGTTCGCAGCTGCTTGTCGCAAGATTGAAAATCGTGTTCATGCTAATGAAGATCATATTGGGGACACCGCCATGGCCTACAAAAGTGAGATTTCTCGGTTGCGTGCAGAGCTGGACTCAAAGGAGGAGAAAATTCGTTCAGGTATCTCACTTTAGTTGTGATAGCTGTCAATGCTTATGTCGATACATACAATTTATATTCGATGCAAATTTCTGGAACTTATCATTTCACTTGGATATTCCCAGAGATGGCTGCAAAGGTTAGAGCTGAGGAAGAGCTGGAGCGCTTTAAAGAGAACGCCATCAGTCGTGAAAAGCAACTCAGTGAAGCTCTGTTGCAGCGGGATTTGTTTGCCGCTCAGCTTACGAGGAAGCCTTCTGGAGATGGAGATGTGAAGGTATGGAAGTTTTTTCAATTTCCTGAACGCTAAAAAAGGTTTTTTGCAGTCACAAGACGACATTGTGCGTGAAGCGTTGCAAATGTCGAAAAGAATTGATTCAGTTAAAACATTCGAAGAACTTACAAGAGTTCAGCTCGAGAGAGATTCATTAAGAGTAAGTTTCTTTGATGCTGTGGAATTCAAAACGTTTACAAATCTAAAAATGGTTGAAACGTCAAAGCTCTCAATGTAAAGTACATTAATGTTCTTGAGGACTTCGACAGGTCTCTAGCTGGTTCCCCTCTCCGAACCATCAATTCGAATACGGCCAGTTTCTTGATTTGGTGATGGGTTTCTCGAGTGACTCAAGCGCCTCAGTTTTTAGTAGTAGAGTCGCTCCTTGGTAATAAATTGTAACCCGATGCGAGCCAGTACGGGCTTCCACTGGTTTATACTGTAGGACTGTGTCTCAATTTATCATCCCCGCTTGAAAAAAGTTGCAGTCGCTGTTTTCGCAGTGAAGGGGGACGGGGTAATCCGGGGGTGTGTAGCAACAGAATCGTCCGGGCAGCTGGTGGGCGTGGCCTGCGACATACTTGCAGCGAGAAGGCAAAGCGTGCTTCTAGCAGTGATATCACCCAGAATCGAGACTTGTGTTCAGTTACGGTTAACTTTTCAGTTGAGGTGTGAAAAAGTTAAAGAGCAAGGAATAAATTGGGGTCTTTGACATATGCACTGGTTTTTCATCTTTTACAGCAGCTCACAGAAAATACTTGGCCATCTGTCTATTATATTGGCGGAGGCGACTCCGCAAATCATGTGAAACACATATTCGAAGGAGAATCACTTATCTAAGTTCTTTTGTACCTGTTTATTTCCTGAAGTTTGCGTTTTANGGAACCGNGAAAACTGTTCTTGTTTTGCTGTAAAACATCACTAGATATCATAATGAGACCTGGGAAATGTTGCGCATGTAGCCTGTAGTAAGGTTCCATTTAGCCTTCCAGTCGCAAACTAATCGGTCTAGGAAATGCAGAGCTGAGCTGCTTAGTCATTCGCGCCGCGCAACGCGCCGCGTCGGCGCGAGCTGCCCCCGGAGCGATTTCTGTTGAAAGGTCCTCCCGTACGGAGAGGGCTCATCACTTAAGCTGGCCAAACATCGCAAGTAATTGGGGGTATCCTGCCCAACCGACTTGCCGCCCTTGCTGGTGACGAGAGCTTTCGCATTTAGTATCACGTGACGCCTGCACCAGGACCTAAGTGATTCGACGTGGGGCTACGGACAACATCCTTGGGGTCTACGGACAACTTGAACTCAATCCCTTTAAACGCATAGATCTTCTCCTTTCTTCACACTCTCTCTCGTCCGCATGGCACTCTATGACCATTGTGACTTTGCACATTCCATCTTTTCAGCAGTTATAAGTAGCTCACCCACCCCGGAATTCCCTCCCCTTGAAAAATCCCGTTTCCTGGCTCGCCATACGTTTTTTGCACGTTTAGATTTTTTTGCACGTTTCGTTCACGTTTTTGCTTTGGCAACCTCTGCCCTCTATCCGTCTGCGTCACAGGATTTCGTAACAGGACCATGCACAGAAGTTCAAAATGTCACGTACCTCGACGTGGATATGCTGTCAAGTCAGCTAGCGAGGCGCTCAATACCCTTGCGCGCGGTACCTATCTCGGATGTCCTGAATTTTATTGGTGATTTAATGTGCCAGCAACGCGGATATTTATACTGTCGCTTTTTGATCGCTGGCACGGTGTCTATGTTCCTTTTTCATGACCAAAACTAAGGCTTAGCGCAGCGTAGATGACCGGAACCGGGACCTAGCTTCGCGCAACAGACCTTGTCACGCTACAGCTCCCCCTGTCCGAATCGCGTAAGCTCGCTAGTGCGTATTCATTCAGTGTAGGTCATCAAACCCATCCGAGCTTCAGTGGGACCTTCGAAAGACACTGTTGAGCTGAACTAAGATGTTTTCACGATGGAATTTGAATTCTTCAGACTCGCACACTGAGGCGGTCTTCTGAATGTGCGGACTCGTTTAGAGCCCAGGAATTGACAATGGATGCAAAACACCTGCTCAGCTGAAGAAAGAACGCCGAATGGCGATGTTTACGCCACAAAGAAACAATAAGTCATGCAGGGAATCTCGGGCATTCACGTCTGTTCTTTTCGATGAGAGCGAAGGTGCTGACGCGCTGGACGGAGTCTTGCCTTCCATGTTTCAAAGTTACAGTTGTTTTGGGCCATTAAAGACAGTATCCGCGCTCGAGAGGCCTTCAAAATGACTTCGCGCCTCCTGGAACCCTCTGTGCCTTGATGAAGATGATCCCGCTTTTACCCATCAATGGCGCGCGATGAGGAAGTTATCGCAATTTCGACAAGGCTCGCTAGGCTCACGGAGACGGTAGGTGGACGAGGCGTCTGGTCCCGAACTGCATCCGTCCCTTTATAGCCCGCGCGTCCCTTTAAGCCCGCGGTCCCACTGGCATTTTGCCAAAGTTGGCTCATAGCTCAGCTAAAGGTCTTACTTCGGTCAGGCTTGTAAACATGTGTGAAAGTGCGGAACCATTAGATTTTTTTGCTTATGGGATGTAGTGCTTGCTTTTCCAATGGTAGGGAAGATTTGTTGTCAAAGTGGGGTATGTTTCAATTTTTCTTCTTTTTTTTTCTTAGTCAATTTCTCAAGAAACTCCAGCAACCTTTCCAAGTTTTGCTACTGTAAGCAACTCTAATCATCCCATCGTTGAGAAATTGCCAGTACGTTTGGCGAAGGCGGCGCTGTAAGGCGCATACGCTGTAGCGCTACGCTTGTAGCGCTAACAAGTATGAATCGCTGCCTTACGTCGAAAAGGATCCATATTTCGAAAGTGGGGACGCAATTGCGGCTAGCCGCATCGAAATTCTGGCAGCCCACGCCCGCACACTCGGTCCAGGCCACCCGCGCCCCAACTGCTAAAGGTAGTTTGGGTTTCGGTGTTCCCGAAGATTTTCTGCTTCTTTTTCCTAACGAGAGAGCTAACTTATGGAATACTGGTGCATACAGAGTACATTGCCCGCAATAACGTGATCGCGGATAATTGTCTTTTAAGCGGGAATTTCCCCTGAAAGTTATTGCTCGAATACTTCGGCGTCTTTATAGAATATCGAACAATACGCTATACTGGAACAACGTGAGGTTCATCGCTTGAAAACAGACAATAACAGACTGTCGCAAACTGTGAGCGAAAAGGAAGCGAAAATAAAAGAAATTTCCGAAATGCGAAGGATAGAAGCCCAGCAATGGATAGAGGAACGAGAGAAATTCCATAAGACGTAGGTTGCACCTGGATTCTGTCTCTTCTTCATTAAAGCCATGCAGCTTCCCGTTTACCCTATATACTTGTTGCAGGGTATCGTTAATGGAATCGAAAATTGATCGACTTGAAATGGAAATTTTTTCTTTGAACGATGAGGTGAGGCACAATTCAAGCAGCGTTGGGCTTCGCGATACGCGCTATAAGGGCGTTGAAACGCTGTAACAAATTTAAGGCTGTCTTGTCTGTCTCGTCAGTGTCCACCAGCGACTACGAAGGTGTAAATGTCGTTGTAGCGAACGCCAGCGTCTACCAGCGTTTCGAGGTACTAGGGAAGTGTAGGTATCGATCCAGCGAACGGCAGCGTCCCTAACGTACAGCTGCGTTTTCGCGAAGTATTGCTTGAATTAAACAGGCATCTTGCTCAGTTCGAAAGCCCCCGCGAAATGCTGCTGGACGCTGGCGTCCACTGGATTTGATACCTATACTTCCCTAGTCCATAGCGCGCTGGTGTACGGTGGTAGATGCTGAAGCAAAGGTATGAACGCAACCTATGCGCATTGACGCTCCTTCTGTGCAAGGACGCATTTAGCGAACGCAGCGGTAGACAGGGATCGATCGGTGGCCGTTTGTGTTTGGAGATAGTATCAGGGCACAGCATTAGTTGGGGATTTCGATTTTTTCCTTACTGTTTGTTTTTCTTTTCGAGCTCGAGCTGGGCACTAGAGCTATATTTCGGCTCTAGGTTGTAAAGGCATAAAGTGATTCCACCCAAAGTATGGAGGAATACCTGTCAACTTTCGTGACGCAATGAATACCAGGATGTGAAATAGCAAATGTGCTGATCCCCCCTCCCCCACCCTACAAAGCCATGAGGAATGCGGAATCCGAGGAAATGATGGAAGGCGTAATATACACATCAATTTGAAGAAATGCAGAAATGCGGGAAATGCAGAAGTGTGGGATGCAGAGATGACGAAAAGCATTACAATTCACAATTTTTCAGCAATGCGCCATTTCTGCATTTTCCGCATTTCTGCATTTCTTCACCGTCGCAAGCTACGAACGCGGCCTAAACGATGTAGCATAACATGACGTAACCGAAAGCAGAAATATAAAACAGAAATAGCATAACATAACAAAAAAAACAGACAGCATAACAGAAAAAAGAAAAGAAATGGAGCCATACCAGCCGAGCAGCTGGAAAATGGTGAGGAATCGATTGGAAGCGATTCTGTGCAGGACTCACATCTGCAAGGTGGTTGCAGATGGTTTGATTAGAGCGCGGACTTTCAAGAAAGTAGGGTGTCTTTAGAGGACCATAACTTCCTCAATAGCGGACCTGTGGGAAAAGAAAGAACGCAGTCGTATAGAGAGAGATTAGAGCTTTCCAACACATAGTGATATGTTTATGAAGGTCGCCAGTGAGGACTTTTTGGGGAGTGCACTTTCGCAGGGCGAATTTTACAGGTTTGAACTAAGAGATTTCACTTGAACCTCAAGTTTGGGAATCTGAAACCAGTGTCGAATTCTAGAAGATTTTCTCTTTCCAAAAACTGCTTGACACTTCCTGAAGCTTCCGGAATTCATGAGATAACTGCGTTGGGGATTTTTTTAGGAACATTCCGAACTGTTCGAAGGTCCGTCTTCTGTGTGCAGTTTCTAGTGAGCGTGTTCGAATAATCAGAAATACATGTACATAGAACGTATCCTTTGGTGGAACAGGAGCGGGATCTGGTTTTTTTAGCGCCAGTGCGTAATGTATGTCCACGCGAGCAAATGTGTCTATAGGATTCAGGGTGGTCCATGACGAACCTATGCACTTGTTTATAGTGTTTTCCGTTGCGTATGATGGAGCGTGTCCCTGTCGACGCCGCCAGATTCGTGCTCCGCCTATTGCTGATTCCGATAAAGGAGACCAAGTGCTGGAAAACGTCTGATACGAACGATATGGTACTCCTGTCGTTTGTCGAAAATAAACAGGTCGGCTCAGCGCCAAGCGCGATCGCGGATACTCCCGTCATCCGCGGCGAACCAGAGTATGAGTTGTACTGTTTAGTCACTTACGAGATGAACTCATCAACTCATTAATATTTCCGTTTTTTCGGATTAGTTCGATGAATGAAAGTTTTGTACTACTTTTTACATATCCGAGTTCTCTACAAAGCAAGTTTCGCTGTACAGAACTCAGCACACTGACGCCTTTGCGCTGCTCATTACTGGCTACCGCACTCATTACGACCCCCTCCCTCTCCTGGGGGCCAAATACGACCCCCTGTTGGGCATTCCCCAACCAACGATGTGCCCTGGATAGTATGGCGTAACATCAGTGGCCAGCGCTCATCGATACCAGACAGCGTGATTAGGCAACGCGCGCCCTCCTATCATTCCCGTTTACTGTCACAACACTAGCGGCCAATCGGTTCCTGTCTGTCACTGCGTTCGCGTCTGTGGCACGAGAGCGCTGTCGGAATTGTAGCACGTTAGCGTCGTCGCATCACCGCGATGCCTGAACGCTGCCTTATACATTTGGGTAAAGCCCTATCGCTGTAAAATTTCCAGAGAAGCAACCTCCTGCTAATGATCGATGGGTTGCGAGCACAGAGATCCTCTCATGAGGATCAACTTCAAGGTTTAATCGTCTGCCATTTTTCTCTGATTGGATGCACTTTTTCACGTTGTTATCATTTTAGCATCCCAAAAAGAGCAGGAGAAGCTGAAAAGCATGGATGGTTTGGTACTGTCTTTTGACGTTCTGATGAGTTTTAATATTATTTTCTGTTTGAGCTGGTAATTTTAGTGAACGTTCTACTCTAGGTGTCAACCAACACTGAAGAAGAACGGCTTTCGTCCAATACTGACGTAGACGTACAGCTATATGAAGAACAAAAGGAAAACAATTCATTTGATGTAGGTCATCAATATCTGCAGCCCACATTTATTTTATTTATTTATTTTGCCCCCAACAGTCAGTTAACTGATAGCGAACGCGGTAAGAGAAACATGGCAATATTAACTAAAAGAAGAAA
>MU931441.1:29808-46384 GCA_036418165.1 Cooperia oncophora
CGCAGAGAATATACCACTTTCGTCACTCGAAACGGCGAGATAAAAGCTAGAGACGCGTGATTATTGCAACCATTGCAACCACGATTACTTTCACTCTGCAAGACAACGGCTTACAAGCGGAATTGCGTGTGTACATAGCGTTGCCTGGAGCGTCGTAGGGTGATTTCCTGTGCTCTTGCCGGGAATCGGTTGCACGTCGAATCCTGCTGATTGGGCTTGCCGACGTCCGACAAACTCGTCCAAGGCGCCCATTGCTAAGGGGGACCTCTGTCCAGAGTGTTCGGACTTTTTTTTCGCTTCTTCCTCTACTGGAGAGTTACTCATGGGCTAGATTCATGATTGAGTACCTACTACCCGTAAAGCCGTTAAATCAGCAGCATAGAAATGAGTAGTGGTCGTCCTCTTGGTTACTCTTATATACCACAAGCTCGCTGCGGATAATCTTTGGCCTCTAAGCTCACGTCTCCGCCCCGGAATCACAAGTTCATCTGCAGCACTTACTCTCAAGGAAGCTCGGCTGCGATTTCGGGTGGCTTACACTATGCAAAAATTTACAGTGGTAGACATTCAGAACAAGTAGCGTGACATGGACCAATACTCCGGAATGCGCTCTTCTCAACTGCTAGAATAACATTACTAGTAAATGAACGATAACACAGTAAAAGAAAAATAAAGAGAGCGCGCGTCAGTATTTCCTCAACCTAGTTGTTAGCGTAGTGTAACCTTAAAAAATACGACCCAGACAATAGCATATATTGCGTCGTTCTTTCAGAAATGCTGCACCGCCGCGGTTGAATCGTCGTGCTCTGCAGCAGGCTGTAGCCACCTTTGACGGTGGTGTATCGCCGTACTATGGAAGTGGCGGATATTCGTCACCAGCCTACAGTAGTCCCTACAGTACTCGCTCCTATCAGTCACCACCAGTGCCCGTCAGAAATCTTGTCATCCAACCGGACGGCTATTTTATGCATGGTGATCATTGACGTGCTCCTTTACTAATCACTTATCACTTATTTTGCACGGTTAACAATAGAAAGCTGAAGTTTCGCGTTGAGTTCCTTGACAAATTTTTCATTGGTTTTTTGTTTCAAATCTATTAGTGCTATTTGGTCCTCTTTAGATGTCTCACCGGACAGTTCGCTATCTCGCCTACGTCCACCTCGCTCTGAGTCACCGTCGACGTCAAGCGGAGTCCCACAATTACGTGTCGACACGCATGCGATCAAGGTATTGGGGAGAGATTTCTATTTGATCAAGCTTCTCTCAGGGTGAAAATTGAAGAAAAGGCTCAATTTCGTGCTCCCCATGAGATATTTTAGTAGTACTGGGAAGAAACGGCGAGCAGGCGGTTGCATTTGCCGATAGGGGACTCCTCCGGCTTTGAAGTACGGTTCTGCGAGCACCGAGCTAATTTTTCCGGTTACAACCGCTAAGGTATTCGGAAGATGGTAGGTGGAGTAAGGAAGGGCGAGTAGTACCGAAAAACACGGCACTGTACGTTGGGATCTCCAGCGAGGGGATCTTATTTAGTCGCTGAAGGGAGGGCTCGTCGTATTTGAGAATAGAAACAAAGAAACAAAAGGAAGTGAGAGGGAAAAGGGGGAAATTTCTCAATTTTTGAAAATTTGTTGAGTTTCTTTTTGGTTTCTCCTGTTCTCGTTGTTCTCATACGCCACCTGCCCTCTCTGTGTTTGGGGAAGGAGGAGAAAATTTTGGATTAAGAATCGACCAGGACCGACTATCCCTTAATCTCGGCATGGTTGTGATGTCAATTTAGTAGTTCACTTGAGCCGACGAGATTGTTAACATATTTATTAGGCCAACGTTTCGGCTTGTTCGCCTTCGTCAGAGCCTGAAAGAGTCAAAAACAGATGTGACTTGTTCTCTCAAACGCCTAACTAAAACTGAAGACCATTTCGAGAAGCCGGTAAATCCACCTGACCGGATTAGTCAGTAAAGATGACTTGGCTTACCTTGATCGGCGGTGAACGCGCTGACTAAGGAAAAAAAAGATGACCTACCCAGGCTGTAGCCTGGATTGCGAGTAATACATATACAAGAACTTGGCTAGCAAGGTCTCCTCTGGTGTTGGGTTGGAAAAGGAATCGCTCGAAAATAGCCCGGAGTATTGCGGTATCCAGCGGATACAAAGAGTCACGGTCAACAAGAGTATGGATATGCATGAAGCACTGTTGTTCGCTAACGGGGATTATCCATCCGCACATCATAGTGCCGTGTGCAGCTTTCCCATTTCATATCGGAGAGGTGATGTCAAAGTGATTCGAGCAAGTCCTGCAGAAATGTGGGCACTGTGGCGACACCCTCGGCCGGCATGGTTTTGCCCCATGGTAGAGAGCAGGTAGATCGCATGAAGTCGAGTTGATGCTATTCAATAGACGTGCCTCGCGTCAATGGTGGAGTTATATAGGAAGAAACTGGTCGCCCACTGGCTACACGGTTAAGGAAGCACTTGGATGGTCTTGCTGAAAATACGTATCCAAACTTGGTCCTTTGGGGGGGGGCGGGGTGGGGGGTTCCCAAATCCGGAAGATTCACTGCCACGATGATGTCGAATTCCAGGTGACCGTGTCTATCCTGGCGCAGGAACCTGAGATCGCTGCGCGGAAGACCTTGGAAGCATTCTGGATTTCGGCTAGAGACCCCCAAATGAACAGAAAAGAGGAGTGCATGTGGCCATTACCCGTGAGCTTGCGCCCTTCTCTGACCTCTGTGGATTTTGATCTACGTGAGGTCGAGGTTGAGGTCGAAGGGCGGAGGGGCAGGTCTCACTTATTGCATCAGTACAGCCTGGGTGGTCCATCTCGCGTCACCGCGATCAAGGTAAGCCAAGTCATCTTTACTGTCCGATACGGTCAGGTGGTTTACCGCTCTCGAACATGTCGTTCAGTTTAGTCTAGGTGTTTGAGAGAAGGCAAGTCACATCTGTTTTTTGACTCTTTCAGCGCCGCTGACGAAGCGAACAAGCCGAAACGTTGGCCTAATAAATGTTAACATTCCGGTCGGCTCAAGTGAACTAGTAAATTTGGATTAAGAGTTTCGGAAAAGCGGCAAGAGGTTGGGAAACTGTAGGAAGAAGGTAAGATAGGAAAGGAGATCGAAGGAAAGATCGCACAGAAGGGAAACTCTTGAGAGGCATCGCGTTTGCAACCGTTTTCCCGAGCGGCAAGACGTGCCCTGAGAGGAATTTTTTGTAGGTGGCGGTACTGACGCCACCATTTCACCCATCTCGATGCTGTACCCTAGTTGGCAGTGCACCGTCATGTTTGTCCATTTGTTCCTTTGGCTAATTATGTGAGACCTTTTCTTCTAGTTTTTCTTTGGCTGCGCGGAGCAGTGATTGTCGATACAGGATTTTGCTCATCACTCCTGATCCGCTGTTAAACTTTGCGCCATGTCCATCAGACTGCAACATAATTGAATATATAAAGCAGGACGCCTAACTCTTAAATTTTGCAGATTCATACTATACTACTGTGGGAATAATTTTGATTTTTAGTTCTTCTATACCATTATAGTGCGTAACTGTAATGATGAATAGTAGATTATTTTTCGGTATTGTCTGAACCTTTCAGAGTGAGTCAAGTCTGGACAATACGGATGAAGAGCAATCATCCGGAACCGCAGTCATGAATCATAATCGACGGGATTCTGGAGTTGGCTCGAGTTTATCCAGATCGCCCAGGTATATCCCCCATTATCTCATTGACTTCATTGAATTATTGAAAATGATTTCTGCGTTTTGATTTGTTCTGATCAATAAGCTGCGGTTTCGCTGCAATTCGCTGTATGAGGACCACAGTTAAGTTGCTGAGTTGTTGCAAAACATTCGACCTCAGACTGTACTTGAACTTGCAAGCAAGCTTTCTATGACCTGATGCAAGTGCAGAAACTCGAAGCCGGGTCGAACGTTTTTCCTTTGAGTAAGGATGCATATCATAATATGCATCCTTACTCGAAGACAAAACGTTCACCCTGGCTTCTGCGTTTAATAATATTTTAGTACCATTCTAAAGGTTGCATTTGGAATCATGTTAGCCAGTCATCGATCCTTTCGCTTTTTCCAGTGGGCCATCTTCGCAGCGCCTACGTCAATCCATACTGCCGTACTCGATCAATTCCTATTCGTTCTTGATGAACACGAGTCATGTCGGATCGCTTCAAAGTAAAAAACGTGTAGCTGACAAAAGCCTCATGTCTTCTTCAATAATGTCAAGGTCAGAAAATTTTACGAGTTCAGTTAGTGAAAAGTCAACGATGGAATACACCATGCGAACGAATTTCTGCGCTGGAAGTAATTAGAACCATTCTAACATTGTTCACACTTATGCTTGAAGTACCATCTGATGGCACTATTAGTGCTCCTGTAGGCATGGGGAGAGGGACTCCGCTCCCACACCTCTACTTTGCCAGTGCCACGTGGGTAGCCGGCATCCCAGTGTTTTGTGGGTAGACAGCATCTCAGTGTGTAATCTCCTATCACCCAAATTGTGGCGTAAGGAAACTATGACTGGCTGGTGCAGGCGCGTCTGTATCAAGCTTAAGGGGCTGTTTGGGAATAGCAGCTCTTATCTAAGAAGTAGACTTAGGTAGGGACGGTTTCACTAATTCCTCCTTTCTCCTTTTTGCATCTTTCTTTTCATACGCAACGCACCTCGGTTCGCAGTGCTGCTTAGTTTTTTAACTTTCCTTTTGTATTTGTATTCTTTGTGCTCTATTTACTCTCTATCTGTCATGCTATGGTTTTTTCTATTATTCGCAACTTGTCCACAGGGACCTTGGGGGTTTTCTGGCGCGGCATTGGACGCTTTAATATTCGAACAAATAAATAAATAGAATTGAGCATGGCGTAATACGAGACTCCCAAGCGAAGGGTTCGTATTAAAGTTGGTGGGATGGTGTTGTACTTGGCTTGCAGAGAGAGGTCCACATCAGTGTGGGAGGATGCAAGAAATTTGGTGAAGAGAAGTTTTTGCTGTTTTAGTCGATCTGAATTAGGGACCCTATATTTCCAGAGAAAAACCGACGTATCTGTACAAACGGTGTGAGGCGATTGCAAAGATCGCGTGCGGAGACACACGTCGCGATTCAAAGGCACATTTCAGGCACATCTTGGTGGTTTCCACCTTTTCGAATCACGAGGAGGGTTGACGCACTCTCTTAAAGGGCCAACTATTAGGTCGTTGCAAAAGAAATGCAGGATTTTGCTTGCTTGTATTTCATACTTATTTTATTCCAATAATATGTTACTTTAATATGAAGTGTTATATACTATTCGGAAGCTCATCTCATGCTCTTTCTAAATGATACTCCAAGATTGATGTAATTCATTTATTGTATTCATTTATTTTATGAATTTATTGCAGTATGTCGAAGACGGTGAATTTCGCACAATTTTCTTCTAATGAGTTCAAGCTAGGACGATAACGCTGACGCTGCCCGATAACAGCTGGACATCAAAACGAAGTTTGGGGTCAAGGAAGTATCAACGAATCTACGGTCCAACGTTGGTTCCAGAAGTTTCGCTGTGGCAACACCAGCCTTGAAGATGAACTTCATGTTGGTGGTCTGCCGCCGTCCCCCCATCCATCACACAGGCTTCCCTGGAATCCTGGTGCACATTACGGCAAGGTAAGTACTGTCAACATCGACGAAAATGCATCAATGCATCAGAAACCTTAACGGGCCATGTGCCCAAGGTTGGTCAATATGAAGGGGACTCCACGATTCCGGACTCTTCTCCACGACAATGCCCGACCACACTTTGCACAATTTACCCTCCAGAAAATAAACGGATTGGGCTATGAAACTCTGCCTCATCCACCATACTCACCAGACCTGTCGCCCACCGAATCAACCTGTCGCCCACCACGATCACCGGACTTTTTTTACCACTCACTTTTTCAAGCATCTGCAAGACTATCTAGAGAGAAAGGCTTCAAATGAACCAAGACGATGTCAAAAACGCCTTCAACGATTTTGTGGCCTCTAAAAAGAATTACAACCAATCTTGAAGTATCATTTAGAAAGAGCATTAGATAAGCTTTCGAATGATATATAACACTTACATTTTATTGGAATAAAATAAGTATTAAATACAAAAAAACGAAATCCTGCATTTCTTTTGCAACGACCTAATAACTACGCCTATTTGAGGGACTTGCAATGTAGCTTTTATGAAGAAACAGTTGTCTTCCTGCTTAATGTGCGTGGACGTCTTTGTTATTTCACACTGCTCATTTTCTCGTTTGTTCTCTTGCTTCTCTTCCTGCAAAGTCAAGAATTATCCATAAAATAGTGAGTCAAGCGGGAAACTATGCGATTCCACACAAATTCTAGTAATAATAGTAATATGAGATTAGAACTGGCCTTTCCGTTTAGAACGCAGTTTTCAGTTGCTCTTCGGATGACGCCTTTTTTACTGATGTGCAGTTGGCGCGATGTATGGACTCGCTCAGTGTCTTGGAACTGGTCAGTTTCCAATAAATTTGTCCCCATCGTCTTGATTAATTTTCTTTTATTTCTTTATTCTTTTATCCTTTTTAGTTTTTTTCACTTATAACTTAAACTTATACATGTGGAGGATGATATAAAACTTCTGAAAAAACCTGTTTTCTAGGCTCGTCTCAGCAAGCTTGCCTATCTTCGTGTGACCGCGATCTTGGAGAAACACATGGGCCCGGGAAGCACGGTGAAGATTGGAGGTAGCTCTGGCGTTTTCTCTTGGGTTAACGATTTGAATGTGCCATACCGTCAACATTCGCATTTGATATCAAATCTGCAAATATTAATATGGTCTAATATAATACACAAATATCAATTTATTATCAAATACATATAATACATTTCGAGCGCGGGGGAGGGGCACATTTTGCACTTTGCTGTTTCACTAGTTCCGTTACAAGTATCACTCTCCTGACAACTCTTGTAAGCTCATGAAATAGCTCAGCGAATGAATTTTCCATCATGAATTCACAAGGGTTGACAGGAATTCTCGACAAGAGTTAATAGGTGGTCTGCACGAGCTTTGGCTAGAACCGTTCCTTGACCTAACAACATTTCACAGCTCTCCATTTCATGGCTCGACAAGTCGATGGAAAGTAACGAAAATACGAACTTGTCGCAGTTCAGAGAGAGACCGCCCTACTAGTCCTCTCCCACGACGAGCATCGGTGTATCGAGGGTCCCGCTTACACACCATCAGCCCACCTCAGTCTCACAGTTCCCCGGGGACTATACCGCTTTCCCGCACGATATAGCCCCCGTTCCCCGGGGGACCACCCGGGCTTAAGCCCGCGGCAGGCTGCAGGGGACGGCAGCCCATGACAGGCATGTCCCCGTGGTGGGTCCGACCTCCCCCATGTCCGTCCTGGACCCCCGGGTCAGCCGGCCCCTACCACTGTTACAGCCTGCCGTAACCGGTCCAGTTACATGCCTACCTGGCTCACCTGGCCCTGAGGCATGCAACAGCCGAATAACAGAAACATAACAACCAACAACCTGTACCTACAACCGACCAGCCCCTTGCGGACCCATCTGCCCGGTCGCTCCCAAGTCCCACCTATTACAAACATTACAAGATAAATAAACTTCATATTTATTAACTCACGTGCTAGCGGTAACCATCTTCCAACCTGTCCTCATATCCTGCCGTAGCTGGACTGACCATCCATCCTCCAACGTTCAGCGATCCTAGCGGTAATGGCGCCCTGCGGCTACAAGCTGCAACCCGCAGCCGGCCGTGCCTTCGGGTCATAGCAGGCACGGGCCTGAGCCAGAGCTCCGCCAGACGGAGCAGTGTGCCCGACCACACTGCTGTACAGAGTGCAAGCACCCTGCAGAACCGTCCGGCATCATGGCGGCAGAGCGGGTGCCCGGTGGATCTCTCCTCCCGGAGGGAGAGAAGCACACCGACTGGCTCGCAGCAGCCCTTATAAGGGCTCCACTGGGGGCGGGGCGGCGGCGCGGCCTTCGGCGGTCGCGTCGCGGCTTTGCCCGTGTAGCGCGCCAGAGCCCAGGCGCACGGGACCCCGGCCACGTTGTCGCGAACCGCGACACTCCCGAGAGCAAAAGCGAGTGCTCCCGTGGGTGCGTGGAGCACGACGGTTAATTTGGAACCCCCCAAAAAGAAAAACCGTGCGACTGGCTATGGCCTCCCCCTTAGCGGTAAATGGATGGCATGGTCATTCCTCACAAATTACTACCTAATCGGCAGTCCCTACTAGTCATAAAGCTCATGACAGAAAGATGGTGCCTTAGGGGCCACCGATAAACCACATCACACAAAGACCATACCATACAGCGAGAAACTGGGTACCTTAAGGGTACCTCAAAACACAATACAAAATAATGTACAGCGAGAACAATGCAATTATGCAACAAATGAAAACACGGCAACTAAACTATCATAAGAACACTACGACAAAACCTAGGGCAACTCGCAAAAAACATAAGTATTGAGTATCTTAAGGATACCCAAAAAGACATACTGAGCGCCTTAAGGGCTACTCAAAAAAGGAGAAAATTGAAGTTACAGAATTGCGTCGGAATCCTCCACTTTCCATTCGTCGTTGACCATCGGACTGATTGACCATCGAAACCATCGAACTCGAAACAGCGAACTTGATGTTAACGTAGCAAGATGTTGAGTGACTTGAAGATGTTGTGGGAATAGAAGTCGTCGTCGTTGCCACGTGCCCATCTTAGTCGACTGTCCTTGCCCATCTCTGTCGTCAGTCCTTGCCCATCATAGTCGACAGTCCTTGCCCATTTTGTTGATCGTCCCTAAAGTAGGAGAAAACCGGCGGTAAGTTGTTGTGTTTCCACTTGGGTAACAACGCGATAACTGTCACAAATTTCAAACAGCGGTAACTTTCAGTTGAATTCTAGCCGCGGTAATCAGTTGAACACTGGCGGTAACGTGCCTCGTACTGTTCAGTACGGACACGCACGGCGGTTACTGTCTTTGGGTACTCGCGATCTCGACCTGTCCTCACGAGAGAATGATCTTTCCCTGGCCAATTTCGCTAGTGTACCCACGGGACGTCTCGGTTGAACCTCTCTTGCGGCCCCGATCGTGGATGGTCCACGACCACGTCTCCCCCTCCTAGGAAAACTGGACATAGGTCCATCCTCCCGAGAGCGAGGAAAGGTGGTGGAGGCACCCATTCCAGTACCCAGAGCCGAAGCTGGTTGCAAAACCTGAGAGGCCTGCTCAGTCGGAGTAGGCATTTGAGGTGAGGAGCGCACGTACTCTACTGCTTGCGCTGACACTTTGTCGACAAATTGCTTTGCCTTCGTGTGATCAAGCGCTGGCGAGTAGTTGTCTCGCCACCACTGAGACTGTACGAAATGCGCTTCTGTTGCGGGAAGATTGGCTGGAGGGGCCTGCTGAATATCCAAAATGAACAAACGAGCTTCGGCCTCACCCCCTAACAAATCAGCAATAAATTGGAGCTGCGCCGTCTCTATCGCACGTAGGTATCGTGTGAGGAACGCAGCCAACCCTGAAGCCCTTGTTAATAAGAATATTATGCGTGCGATAGGAACGCTGCATTTCTCCAGTGCTCTTTGCAGGAGCACGCGGTAATCTTGGTCTGCAAAGCACAGTATAGTTTCTTTCTGAAAGACATAACTGTGCACAGACATTGCGGTAAAGGTGTCATCAGTATATGAAACTGTATTGACTTGATAAACAGTCGCGGTAATACTTGGAGAATAAGCTTGGCCTGAAATGACTGGACCAAAGCGCGTGGATACGAGAGTGAGCCCTGAGGGGAGCTTACGAGGTTTCAGTGGATCGATGATGCTCCAATAGTAATCGATTCCGACTAGAATGTCCACATCGACTTCCTCATGTCGTTTCGAAAACTGCAGAGCTGTTGAATCAATCCCTTGATAAGGCTCGGAGCTTTCCTGCAGAAGATTGGGTTTCAAGCTCACTGAAGTAATGACTCGACGTGTTCTCAGCCGAAGACGCACTGGTGTATCGGACTGATCACGGAGTACGATTGAGACAATGGATGACATCTCTGTGGCGATATGTCCTCCAAAGCCGCGAGTAGGTTATCGGACATGGTTCACTTAAGTGAAGTCCAAGCCGTTTTGCGGTATCTTCCTTGATGAAACTATGCTCTGATCCGCTATCAAGCAGCATCACAAGAGTTTCATCAGAGCGGGTAATATTGTTTCTGGATCGTGAAGTAACGATCATAAGGCGCGGATCGGAAGAAAGTGGAGCTGAATGATTCACAGATGTAGAAAAGGTGGTATTGATTTTAGCTCCGCTGTCTTCGGATTCACTAGCCACTAGATCGTCCTTAGGATCAGAACGCCTTGCGATAGAAACTTCTCGACGAGAGTTCCTCGATGAAGATCGATTTCTCGAGATTCGAGAGGATACTTCGCGAGAGGTATTGCGTGAATTTGCTGACGGAGAACGAGATTGTCGTCGATATACAGTCGGAGAACCACTTGCCGATCCGCCTGGCATCGGAGTAGGACGTCTAGCGCGAACACTCCGTGTCACTTCGTGACTGTCCCCAAGATTCTGGCCAGAGGCTCCTTTCCTTCGGCACAGTGTCTCATGGTGACCACGTCCACAAATTGAGCACGGCGGTGCATCGCAACCAGCAGCCACATGTCCCCTAGCAAAACATTTCCGGCAAAGGTTCTCGTCGATAACGACTTCCATTCTCGCTTCCCGAGAAACAACTAAGTGACAAGATGCGGTAAGATGACTCTCACGCCTGCAGAATGCACATTGCATTTTGCGGTGGGCAGAATCTGCGCGATTGTTGTGGGACGAGTCCCTGCATGGAGATCGTCCACGAAGCAAATCTCCCGAAGAGGAGCGTTGACGTGTCGACCTCCGCACTGGGGCTTGCCCTTGATCCGATGAATGGACTGGAAGGGTCTGATATGAGACAGACCTCAATCCCATCGTATCGGCGATTGTTTCGAACGTTCTTATGGCACGATCCAAGCCAGCAAGCAGCTGCGGAACCTTCCACGGGGTCGGGTCCGCAGTCTCCAAGCTGCCTAGATGTTCCAATGTTCGAGGCGGAAATTTCTCACGGATCAGACACATGACAAAGATGTTATCCTCGTGGTCCCCAAGCTTTACAAGCTGAGTCCACAGGGATTTTATCTGAGCAAGTATTGTCCGTTGGTGCAGAGGAGATGTGCCCGCAGGCTTCATATCCTTGAGCCTATGGCTCAGTTGCACCCGAATCAGTTGAGGGCGGTAATACGTTTCACGTAGCGTGGTCACGGCGCATTCGTAATTCGCAGCTGTAATATCGTACCCTGCCACAATCGCTTGCGCGTCTCCCCCGAGTAAACTTTTGAGATGGTGAAACTTAGCGACAGGCGATATGTAAGGGTTCGAATGTATCGCTGAATTGAATGCGTCCCAGAATTCCGGAAATTTTTCAATTTCTCCTACAAATGTAGGCAAGGTGAATTCTGGCAAGCGGAAATCAAGCGGTAAAGAGCACGACGGGTGAAAACCCGGAGTTGCTCGCGGTAAAGTCTCGCGACGTTCCGATGGAACTTCTTCCTCAGAACGTGCTTGACGGGGCGGTAAACTGTGATCAGATTCCACAACTATTTCACGAGGACGACGGTCCTCATGTCGAGTTCCAGTGTCTGTCAACGCTGGAGTATCCTGCAACATCCTGCTCGACGAGAGTCGTACAGGTGTCGCAGTTCTAGGCATTTCTGCCTGCGGTAATTGTAGCGGTAATGGGTTGAGCAGCAGTTGGACGGCATTGTCGAAATGACAAAGAAGATCTTCCGCCGCTCCCATCGCTTGGCGTGCCCCATGGTTGACCCAATGGAGGCGAACCTCGCGGTAGAGCTCACTGCGGTGATCCTCCTCCTCACATCGAACAATAGCCTGCAACGCCGACTCCCAATGACCTTTCGCGTTGTGCAGTGCACGCGAAAGTTTAGTTCGCATAAAGCCGAGACGACGTAGCCTTGCTTGTATACTGGATCGTGTCGAAGCCTCAACTTGTTCTTCGTCCTTAGGGAACGTCGTCGTTGAGTTGTTGTTCGGCTTGCTTGATCGTCTCCTGAAGGTCGTCGATAGTTTGCAGCATCTCCTGCTTGAGAATATTGAAGTCCATCGCAATCGCCATAACGATTCGAATGAACTGGATGACTGCGATATCGACTATATAGCGGAAAGGGGTGGAGCGTGGGAATTTCTCACGACGCCGACCATGTTCTCGCCGAGCGCGAATGACGTAATCGACGGCGTGCAACTTTCCCATGATAGCGGTGACTTTCCCATGTCTGCGTCTCCAATTGTCATGCTCTCTCATGAGAACGGCTGGAAACGCTTGGGAAAAGGCCGATTTCCCAGCGAAATGATCGATAACGAGCCAGCAACGAATGCTAACACGAATATCGATTGAATCGAAGGGAAATAAGGCTAAACTAGCGGTAAACAAGCGATTGTCGAGCGGTAAACACGGGAATCGATCGGAAATCGATCCCTAGACTGATAAAGCGGTAAGTCGATCGCGGTGATCGACGCGGTGATTTTAATCGAGATTCGACCGAAACGTGTGTATCGATCGGAAATCGGTTAAAAGCGGTAAAGCGATGGATATCGCGCGATAAACACGTGGATACTAGGAAAGAAAAATGTGAAAGGAAAGAAATAAATAAACTACATATGATAAGCCGCCTAAACCCATAAAGGAGCCTAAGAACCTTACCAAACAAACCGAAAAGCTGGAACTACCTTATAACCTTGAAAAACTTTAGAACCCTATTAAATTGAGAAGAACCCCGTAAAATATATTACCAGGGACTTGGAGCGACATGGCTGAAAGGTGACCATTGGTTACTTTTACGGGTAATAGACCTTAAAAGGGGCAGTACCACGAGGTACAGGGTAAGCCAGAACCTTATGAACCGCTCGTGGACCAGTGCGTCAGGTGAGGTTGCAATACACCCAGGTTGCCCTACTTCCCGTAGGGCTGAACTATCCCTCCCCCCTGGAGGGACACCTCACTGGGGTCATCTGCCCCAGGAAGCACCCCGAGGGTAGGCTGACCCTTCAGCCCACCCTGTCCTGGCCGCCATCTCCCGATGCCTTTCCAGGACATTAACCAGTGGTTCACCCAGGTTGTAGTGCTCCCTTGCCCGTGTAGAACAGCGTGGAAGGGAACCCATGGACAGGGGCAATAAGCGGCAGGTTGCCACAGTCCTGCGACTTAGGCCCCATGAACCCTTACCGACGTGCTAGACCCCGGTTTGATGCACTGGCCCAGAAGCGATCGGCAATTGCCTAACCGATAGGACGACTCGAGGCGATTAGGGCGGGGAAACTCGAGTGTACCTAAATTTCTGGCTTAACCTGGACTGTGAGACAGGGCTAAAAGGGGCCCTAATGGTGGTTATAGCGTCCACGATCCTGTCCGGAACAGGTGGGTACGAATCGCGCGGCCGATTGCACCAGTGTCGCAGTTCAGAGAGAGACCGCCCTACTAGTCCTCTCCCACGACGAGCATCAGTGTATCGAAATCCGCTCACCCACCATTAGCCCACCTCAGTCTCACAGTTCCCCGGGGACTATACCGCTTTCCCGCACGATATAGCCTCCGTTCCCCGGGGGACCACCCGGGCCTAAGCCCGTGGCAGGCTGCAGGGGACGGCAGCCCATGAACAGGCATGTCCCCGTGGTGGGTCCGACCTCCCCCATGTCCGTCCTGGACCCCCGGGTCAGCCGGCCCCTACCACTGTTACAGCCTGCCGTAACCGGTCCAGTTACATGCCTACCTGGCTCACCTGGCCCTGAGGCATGCAACAGCCGAATAACAGAAACATAACAACCAACAACCTGTACCTACAACCGACCAGCCCCTTGCGGACCCATCTGCCCGGTCGCTCCCGAGTCCCACCTATTACACAACACAAGATAAATACAACTTCACATTTTATGAGAACTACCTTCTTCGTAAACCTCTCCTATCAACCCTACATCCTGCCGTGCGGTTGATGACCATCCATGCTTCCATCTGTCCACTGTAGCCTACGACGTAAGCGCTCTGCGCTACAAGCTGCAAAACCCACAGCCGGCCGTGCCTCGGATCTACAGCACGGGCACTAGCCAGATCCCCGCCAGACCGGAGCAGTGTCCCGACCACACGCTGTAAAGTGCAAGCACACCGTAAGACACGTCCGGCATCAAATGCGGTAGAGCGGTGCCCGTCGATCTCTCCTCCCGAGGGAGAGAAGCACACCGACTGGCTCGCAGCAGCCCTTATAAGGGCTCCACTGGGGGCGGGGCGGCGGCGCGGCCTTCGGCGGTCGCGTCGCGGCTTTGCCCGTGTAGCGCGCCAGAGCCCAGGCGCACGGGACCCCGACCACGTTGTCGCGAACCGCGACACCAGCGCACCTACGCGCCGCGCCGCAACAAATGTCCGAAACTGTCATACTCATCGTAATCTCTTCTGCGAGAAACAATAGAACCAAAAGATTGAATTTAAGCGGCCGCGGCGTCAGACTTTCACAACACTTCCCCTCACTAATTTGCACTCCTGCTGCTAGTTCAGACCGATTACACCAAATTAATCAAAACACAATGCCTTATGCATTTATTGGCATCGCGATATCGCTCCAATAACAGTTGATAAATATTGTCACTGCGCAAGGGCTTGAGGTGACAAATTGTTCTCGCATAACCACTCAACAACAACAATTGATCAAACCCATTCACCCATAAGATCACTGGACAACTGCCATGTGCCTGATTGCGCGCGTGTGTCACCCTACAAACGAGTCTAACGTTGTGGCAAGTACATGCACAAACACCACGTTACGGAGATTGCGCGTCTACTAATATTCCTCATGTGACAGTCGCAGTAACCTACAAGCAACCGTGGAGCCCCATTTCTGAGAAACCTAAAACCCCAAAATTGCCTCTCTCTCAAGATATGAATATGGACCATAAAAAACAAATAAGGCTGATATTCATAGAGAAAAAAAATAAGCCACACACACACACACACACACATGCCAGCGCCCTGGACAGATCCATTCGCACCGCTTGTACTCTGCCACTACTGACTCTCATCTCCAAATACATACGACCCCTCAACGCCGCACAACTACACGATAAGAACTACATACATATGCCCGCTACAAAATGACGAATTTCAATTCTTCCTCTACGCAGTGCGTTCTTCAATAACCGAGAAGCTGGACCTTAAGGTTAGGCGTCCAATCATCAGATATGAAAGTTGAAAATATCGGTGTGGGAGGGTAGTGTGTTCCTCGAACGAACAAACTTACTACAGGTTTGTTGCGAAAAAAAACAAAAAAACAATTATCTATGCGTAAGGAGAGGCGTCTAATTGCGTAATATAGTTTGAAACACCGTCCTTATTTCCCAACTGCCACGCCGCCTACCAAGCTCCCCCTCGAATCCCTCCTTTCAGTGAAAAATGAAGAAGCAAAGCATGAAAATCGTCACTTGTACGGTCGTAGAGTTCTTATCGGGGAATCAGCTGTGCGGATGAGGGCGTAGTGTTGGAGATGGAGTAATTGGGCACGTACAAACTGGGATCGAAATGGGGTTCTATCTAGGGCAGTTGGCATGTTTTTTCTGCTTTTTTTTTCTTCACTATCGAGTTACTCAGAAACTTGTCGTTTATATGCGAACCCTTAATCCACTGTCTGTGATGGCCACTGATTACGGGCCTTGCTTTTGAGGGCGGAGGTTGGGTGGAGCCAGTGGAAATAAGGAGGCGCCACTAAACCTATATTGCTGCATAGCGCACCTCCCTTACAACTTTTTGCCACAAAACCGGTACAAGGTTGTTCGCCGCGGACCACACTACCCTCCCGACGCCATATTTTCAACTTTTATACCTGATCGCGGACCGAGCCTTCAAGCTACTCATCCGGTGGCGCAACCACTGAAAAGAAGTTTTTGCCTTACCCCTCCATTATACAACGTTCTGAGAAACAGGTCCAGGGTAGTCCACTAAGGAGCGCAATTTCATTCTCTAATCCACTCATTTGAAGTTTACATTTTCATAGGCCATCGCGGGCCGTTCCCTCGAAGCAAGCCTTAGAAATTTCTGTAGAGCTTTCCGTCATCTATGAACGCTCACCCATATACCCCCATCACTATTTATAATGCCCAAGAAAAACACCAACAAAGTGTACAGGCGCAAAGTGTACAGGCGTACCGGCCTTTCATGTCAGCCAAAAAGTATAAAATCAGTCTTGATCCGTACAAGCATGGAGAACTTCATAACGCCTGAGCTCCACAGTCTCCATCCTCTTCCGTTTCAATCTATATTGATGGTTCTCCGGAGTATTCAACATATTTCAATGCCCTCTACGTCATTAATTAAAAAGCCTGCCACATAAATATTCACGTGTCCAGTGTACTTGTGCAGATTCACTGATTGACGACCAATAAGTGCGACAGTGGAGGTGATCGATTACCTGAGAGTGTCATAGTGATGTCTTTGGAAGTACATCCTCATCTTCCTTCTGAAATTCTTGCAGGTGGTCATGTGAGAGGTAAAGG
>MU931441.1:46484-68690 GCA_036418165.1 Cooperia oncophora
CAGGTGTCGCAGTTCTCGGCATTTCTGCCTGCGGTAATTGTAGCGGTAATGGGTTGAGCAGCAGTTGGACGGCATTGTCGAAATGACAAAGAAGATCTTCCGCCGCTCCCATCGCTTGGCGTGCCCCATGGTTGACCCAATGGAGGCGAACCTCGCGGTAGAGCTCACTGCGGTGATCCTCCTCCTCACATCGAACAATAGCCTGCAACGCCGACTCCCAATGACCTTTCGCGTTGTGCAGTGCACGCGAAAGTTTAGTTCGCATAAAGCCGAGACGACGTAGCCTTGCTTGTATACTGGATCGTGTCGAAGCCTCAACTTGTTCTTCGTCCTTAGGAACGTCGTCGTTGAGTTGTTGTTCGGCTTGCTTGATCGTCTCCTGAAGGTCGTCGATAGTTTGCAGCATCTCCTGCTTGAGAATATTGAAGTCCATCGCAATCGCCATAACGATTCGAATGAACTGGGTGACTGCGATATCGACTATATAGCGGAAAGGGGTGGAGCGTGGGAATTTCTCACGACGCCGACCATGTTCTCGCCGAGCGCGAATGACGTAATCGACGGCGTGCGACTTTCCCATGATAGCGGTGACTTTCCCATGTCTGCGTCTCCAATTGTCATGCTCTCTCATGAGAACGGCTGGAAACGCTTGGGAAAGAGCCGATTTCCCAGCGAAATGATCGATAACGAGCCAGCAACGAATGCTAACACGAATATCGATTAAATCGAAGGGAAATAAGGCTAATTAAGCGGTAATTGAGCGATTGTCGAGCGGAAAAAATGGGAATCGATCGGAAATCGATCCCTAGACTGATAAAGCGGTAAGTCGATCGCGGTGATCGACGCGGTGATTTTAATCGAGATTCGATCGAAACGTGTGTATCGATCGGAAATCGGTTAAAAGCGGTAAAGCGATGGATATCGCGCGATAAACACGTGGATACTAGGAAAGAAAAATGTGAAAGGAAAGAAATAAATAAACTACATATGATAAGCCGCCTAAACCCATAAAGGAGCCTAAGAACCTTACCAAACAAACCGAAAAGCTGGAACTACCTTATAACCTTGAAAAACTTTAGAACCCTATTAAATTGAGAAGAACCCCGTAAAATATATTACCAGGGACTTGGAGCGACATGGCTGGAAAGGTGACCATTGGTTACTTTTACGGGTAATAGACCTTAAAAGGGGCAGTACCACGAGGTACAGGGTAAGCCAGAACCTTATGAACCGCTCGTGGACCAGTGCGTCAGGTGAGGTTGCAACTACACCCAGGTTGCCCTACTTCCCGCAGAGCTGAACTGTCCCTCCCCCCTGGAGGGACACCTCACTGGGGTCATCTGCCCCAGGAAGCACCCCGAGGGTAGGCTGACCCTTCAGCCTGCCCTGTCCTGGCCGCCATCTCCCGATGCCTTTCCAGGACATTAACCAGTGGTTCACCCAGGTTGTAGTGCTCCCTTGCCCGTGTAGAACAACGTGGAAGAGAAACCTGCAGACAGCGGCGAGAGCGGCAGGTTGCACAGGTTCCTTGCGACTTAAGCCATGAACCAGCTTACCGACGTGCTAGACCCCGGTTTGATGCACTGGCCCAGAAGCGATCGGCAATTGCCTAACCGATAGGACGACTCGAGGCAATTAGGGCGGGGAAACTCGAGTGTACCTGAATTTCTGGCATTAACCATGCGACGTGAGAACAGCGGCTGAAAAGGGCCTTCATGGTCCGTACATGCCGTCCTCAGGCCCTGTCTGGCCCCGGAACATGCGTGGGAACGATTAGCGCGGCGAGCATCAGTTGTCGCAGTTCAAGAGAGGAGACCGCTCTATGATAGTACCTCACCACGTCGAGCCATCGATCGTATCGAGCGTCCCGGCTTACACATGCATCCAGCCCACCACCAGTCATCAAAGTTCCCCGGAGACATATACCGCTTGTCCGCACGCATAGTCAGCCCCCGTTCCCCGGCGGGACCGCACGGCCTTCAAGCCCGCCGGCAGGCCTGCAGGGACGGCAGCCATGCAACAGGCATTATCCCGTTGCGTGGCGCTCCGACCTCCAAGTCCGTCCTGGACCCCCGGGTCCAGCCAGACCCTCCTACCACTGTTACAGTCTGCTTTAACCGCGTTCCACTAAATGCCTACCTGGTACTGGCCCTGAGGCAGGCAACTAGAACCGAATAAACAGAAGTAACAACAACAACCAATGTACCTACAACCGACCAGCCCCTTGCGGACCCATCTGCCCGGTCGCTCCCAAGTCCCACCTATTACAAACATTACAAGATAAATAAACTTCATATTTATCTAAGACTCACTGGCTCAGCGGTAAACCATCTTCCAACCTGTCCTCATATCCTGCCGTAGCTGGACTGACCATCCATCTCCAACGTTCAGCGATCCTAGCGGTAAATGGCGCCCTGCGGCTACAAGCTGCAACCCGCAGCCGGCCGTGCCTTCGGGTCATAGCAGGCACGGGCCAGAGCCAGAGCTCCGCCAGACGGAGCAGTGTGCCCGACCACACTGCTGTGCAGAGTGCAAGCACCCTGCCAACCGTCCGGCATCATGGCGGCAGAGCGGGTGCCCGGTGGATCTCTCCTCCCGGAGGGAGAGAAGCACACCGACTGGCTCGCAGCAGCCCTTATAAGGGCTCCACTGGGGGCGGGGCGGCGGCGCGGCCTTCGGCGGTCGCGTCGCGGCTTTGCCCGTGTAGCGCGCCAGAGCCCAGGCGCACGGGACCCCGGCCACGTTGTCGCGAACCGCGACACTCCCTCCCCCCTCCGTGGCCGAACTGCGCTAATAGAGCAAGAGTCATGGAATGAGCATACTTGCAGCGTTTTCATCACTCGTTTTCTTTTTGAATCGATCATTAACAGATCACTATTGGTAGGAAACACAGCCGGGGGTCGGGTTCATATGGCGACTCCATTCACCGCCGCGGCTGATTGCAGGGATAGCAGCTATACTTAGTTTGTATAGACCGTGTTTTGACTGTAATATTTTCGCGTATCATGCGGTTCGAATGAGTGTGCCTTTCAGACTTATCGCCTACGCAGAATGGTGCCGCCAAAAACTGGACAGTGCAAAAGCTCTTCAAAAAGATCAAGCAAATGGATGGAAGGACTGGAAAAGGTTTGAAGGTTTCCCGAAAATTCTCGACAGTCCGAAGTTTTTCGATGTCGACATTGAGAAGAATATATTCAGAAATTGAAGTAATCGCAGTGTTTGGTCAACCACTAGCGGCCATCCACAGGCGATCCGGCTTGTGTCTCCCACGGACTATTCTGGAGGTTAGAGCTATGACTCTTTGGTTTTTTACAGTAGTGCCACCTTGCAGATACCGTTTGGCAACATTCACCTTCATAGGAGTGACTGATAGCTAAGATGTATTAAGAAATCGCGGAAAATTTAGTTCGAGGGTGTCATGCTTCGGCACAACAATGCTGAATGTCTCGCCTTGATTTTCGAAGCGCGAAATGTGTACAAATGCAAATTGCCGGCTTGGTATGAAGAAGATGGAGACAAGCAGAAATGACGCGACATAGTCGCTCCTTCCGTAGAGCCTCCTGCTTCCTTTCTTTATAGAGGCTTTGCTATTTGAGATCGAAGACCCACTTCTCAAAGCAAGAAGTTATTTATCAAAGCACAAGACAAGAATCTGAGATGTAGTTCAGCGCATCAGAACCGCCAGAAGGCGACGAGGGGTGGAGGGGAGTTTACAGGCGGAGTCACTCGCATCAGGACTTAGCTCATTCACAATTCTGCTGCCCGTCGAGTCGTCTAGCTAGGCAATACTTTCCTAATTTGCGCACTATGCCCCGCGCCTCATCATGAACCACACTCAAAATATACGATAGCAGCAGAATTAATCAGGGCTTAAGCTGAACGAAGGAATGGCTCTTGCTCACTGCCGGTCCGATGAATTGCCAAGGATCCCAAATTGGAGGTGACCCGTTTACTTTGAGCACGCAGGACTCAAATGAGAGAGCTGCAAGCAACAGTAACTGTGCCTTTTTTTCACTCTGAAGCCATTCCTATGAAATAACGACAATTTGCCAGTAATGTGCAGGGAAAGTATCCCAAAACATACCCCAGGTGGAATGAGTAGGGCCATTATGATCGCAAGTTGTCTAGTTCAAAGCGATTTCATTATATCCTCCTTATTCCGTTGCTTACAGGTACTGCGTTATCTTCGCCAGATGTCAGCGGATACTGTTGGTATCTTTCGGAAGAATGGCGTTAAGTCACGAATTCTCGAGCTACGAACCATTTGTGATCGTGATACTGACGTGGACGTATTCATCGATGAGAATCGACTTGATCCTGGACAGGTTACACTATTTCCGCGTCACTGTCATAATCATCTCTATGGGGGTGCATAACTATCTTTATGGTGGTCTTTAGATGCTGGTATCGATGTAATTTCTGTGTTGTAGACTCCCTTATTCAGCTGAGCCTTATGATATATTCAGGTACATGATGTAGCCGATATGTTGAAGCAGTACTTGAGGGAGTTACCAGAGCCGCTGATGACCGCAAGGCTATCGGAAACATTTGCCAATATTTTCATACACGTGCCTGAGAATGAAAGGTAAACTTTCGCTCATCACTAGACTTTTTGTTTGATAAAAGCTTTTGGTTTCATCACTGAATCTCTTAGCTGACTGCTTAGTGTTGAAGAGTCGAAACCATTTCAGAATGCTCGCGCTCCAGTATGCGATTCTTCTGCTCCCTGATGAGAATCGTGAAGCGCTTCAAACATTGCTATTGTTCCTGAGTGATGTGTCAAAGCATGCAGAAAATAACAGTGTAGGTTCACTGGACTATTTTCCTGTCAAATCAGTTTAGCCTGCTGGAATGCTTTTTTGGCCCTCCAAGACAGTTTGGAGCGTTCTATTAGGTTGTCCGGAAAGTTCTCAGCGTTTTGGGTGTTTCACTTTAAACGATCGTAACTTTTTTAATACTCATCGGATTTAATCGAAATAGGCACCATTCGAATCAGCACACTTTTGCCAATGTGACAGCAGTCGAGAAATCCCATCAAAAAAAACTGGGTGGTCGAGAATCCACGAAATCTACGAAGGTCTTTTTTGCCTGGTCCTAATTGATGAAGTATTTTCAGCAAGGAAGTTCTGAAAATGTTTGAAAAGGTGATAGTCGGTTGGCGAAAGGTCTGGAGAATATGGCGGTTGAGGTAGAACTTCAACCCCCAATTCGTTCAATTTATGGATAGTGATTTGTGAAACGTGTGGGCGGGCGTTGTCATGCAAAAGAATCGGACCCTTTCTTTTGATAAGTGTTGGCTGCATCTGACAAAATTTTCGGTACAATTCGTCGATTTCTTCAAGTAGGGTTCTGCTGTGATGGTTTGGCCTGGTGATAAAAAGTTATAGTGGATCACACCAGCCGATGACCACCAAGCCGTGACCAGAATTTTTTTGTGAGGGTTCGGCTTTGAAAATTACCTCGGTGGTTCGTCGAAATCCAACCACTGTCCGGAACGTCTCCTGTTATCATACATGACCCATTTTTCATCACAGGTGACAATTCGGCCCAAAAACAGGTCGTTTCTGCTGCGCAAAAGCAATGCAGAAGGAACCTCGAGACGTGCCGATTCCTGCCGGTCACTCCGATTGTGGGGCACCCAATTGTCGAGTTTTTTCACCTTCCCAATGCGTTCCAGACCATCTGCAACAGTGGATTTGCCAACGCCTAGCTCTTCTGCTATCTCTCGAACTGTTTGGGATGGGTCAGCCTCCAAAATCCCCCTAAAATCCTCGTCAGATATTGCTTTAGGTCGACCGCTATGAGGTTCATCTTCAAGGCTGAAATCTCCAGAACGAAATTTGTTGAGCCATTGCCGCACAGTGCTTTCTCTAGCACTATTGGGCCCCCACACCTGGTTAATTTGTTGAGCTGTTTCGATTGCGGATTGCCCCAATTTATAGTCGAAGAAAAAAATCGTCCGAAGTGCTCTTTTCACATGCTTGAAAAAATCTTGAAAAAAGGGGTTTATCAAGCAATGGTGAAACGGCAATTATACCATCAGATAGCGCAAGAAATTCTCTACAGGATGTGCTACTGAGAAGCAAGGCAGAATGAGTTTTTAATCAGCAGTGAATGTACAAAAAATAGGTGCACAAAACGCTGAGAACTTTCCGGACAACCTAATACGTAAGAGTATGGAACACAACATAGTTCGGCGCTCTTCAGCTCGCGCCAACCGTCGCTCTACATCTTGTTCCAACTAGCAAGGTATGGTCCCCAGGTTGGAACGGCCATTTGTAAAGAGAATTAAATTACAGGGCGTGCTTTTGACCTCGAGTTTGTCTTCGGAATTCGCAGACCGATTCTCTGAAAGAAGAGTTGTGTAGGTTTGTTCAAATGAGGATACACACAGTTGAGCGCGATCACAACGCATGAATACCCGCGAAGCGCACCCACATCCATCGGCGGCATCTTACAAGGGAGGTCGTTCAGGGCGTGGTGCGCTTTTCGAAAACGGTTTTTTGCATATTGTAGGGGCTCATGCAAGGACCTGAAAAGTGTGCTTCATTTTCGCTGCGCGCTTCCAGGAAAGGTAAAAAACGAGTGAAAAGAAATCTTTGGAATCTGCTTCGTTGGGCCTCTATGCGGCGTAGGTCACTTGCAACTTTGACCAGTTGCTGAGTGGGGGTCCTTATAAAGGGGCTATTTGAATCGAAGCGAAAAATCGCCGTAAGTGAGCTTCCAACTTGGGTCATGTGCTCAAGGGTGAACGGCTTCTTGCAGGTTTCATCAACGATAAGAGCGCTAGCAGTGTCGAGCATCGGATGGCCTAGCGGATAGAGTGGAGGTTTCGCAATCGGACAGTGGGGTGGGGTTGATGGTTCGGCTCCCCTTGCGTCGTGGCTTTTTGCATTTTTTAGATTTCGCTGTTCTCGCTTCCATTAGTGTCTGCGCATGAATATAACTCGGATATTTGCCATTTATGGGCACATTCTGAGTAGCTGTACCTCATGAGTGTGCTATTCAACTATTTCGATTCTCACGCACCATTGAACAAGATTGTTGCTGGACGTTGATCCTCATAGGCTATACAGTGGATCTGATTGCGAATTTAGTAATTCTGGTGTGGTGCGATTATAGACAATTTGGGGCCACATCTTCTTTCCACTGAATTCGTTATGTACACCAATATAGGGAACGTTCAGCGCTATTCTGTCGCCAGATTGCGTGGACGCCAAGAATATATTTGTCAGGACCACTGATTACCACTAAAAACGAATTTTTGGTCAAAACAATTGTTTTGACCTTCTTGGGTTTGCTTATTGGGTTGTCCGGTGTCCGTAGCGTCAACGATACGTCATCGCTGTTACGAAGATGTGAGACTCCGCTCACACTGCCGACCAAATGGTCGGTCACCTACAACCCGAAAAAGTCAAAAAAAATTTTTTCGCTCAAAACTTGCTCCTAGGGGTAATCGACAGTCCTGATCACGATTCTAGACTTTATTTTCGGTTCCAGTGCCATCTGGCACCGGCATAGCGCCGAAGAGCTGAGTCTGTGCATACTAACGAATTCGAACGAAAAAGCAGTTTTGCTCCATAAAAGTAGGATTGTTCAGTTTATCGTGAATGTTTTTGTTAGGACCAATTATTTAGACAAACATGGATCCAAAAAATGAAAAATTGTAGAAAAGCAAAATTTTGTCCTCGGTGGGATCCGAACCATCGACCTATTTTTTACGTTTTTTTTTATTCGTAGAAGCGCGCAGCGAAAATGAACCTCAGTTTTCTGGTCCTCGTATGTGCCCCTACAATATGCACAAGACCATTTTGAAAAAGCTCACCACGCCCTGAACGACCTCCCTTGTTAGTGGTAGAGTCCTGAGGCATGAGATGAAGATGTCGCTTCGCGAGTATTCATGCACGGGATCACACTCGACTGTATGTCCCTTCATTCAAACAAACCTTCATAACTTCGTTCAGAGGATTGGCTGCTATTTCGGACACAGACTTGAGATGAGCGTCCGAAAGATATGTCCCATGATCTGTGTCTCGCTACAAATGGACATTACAACCTGGAGACATCCCTAGTAAGACAGCACTTGGGAAAGCTGTTAAATTTACGACTGTTCTATGTCAATGTTTCGCGACCATCGTATCTTTCACGACAGTGACTTCAAATTAGAATTTTTCTTGCAATTTAAAGTCCTATATAGTACGGCGAAAAAGAAAATCCAAGTGCCGATTTGCGGATGTGGAGAAACGGATATCGCGCCACTCTTCGCAGTTGATTTGAAGGTTTCAAAGGGCACGCGGATTAGCGAGACGTGAAGAGACACCATGCGCACTTGGAGAGACAAGAGAAAAGGCGGGCCAGAAGGCCTGTAACTAGTCAAGGGCAATGAAGGTGGGAAGAAGCGCAGCTGTCACGCGACGGCTGGAAATCTAAGTCAGTGGCAGTGGATTCATGTGCGACCCAAGCCTAGGACGTCCTTGCTATGCACCTTTGAGTATTGAAAGTGATAGGCCGCCTTCTATAGAGGAAGGATTCCAACTCTCAGGTGACAGCGGAATGTGTCATAACAACGAGACTGTTCATATTAGTAAGGAGCACGCGTACATTTTTCGATTGACCCAGATTTGAAGTGAAGTGATCGGAGAACGTATTGATGTGCCACCAATTTAGATGCCTGCACAGAATCTGGCCGTTTGCTTCACACCCTCTCTATTCCATCTGAGCGCTTCTCGTCTAGACAAAATCACGCCAACTAGGTAAATGTCAAATTTTAATGGTGACTCTATAGTGCAGTTCTACATTTCAATTTCAGGCGGCATAAAACTATTGGTGCTGCTGGAATGCCAACGGAACGTGAAATGCGGGAGACTAAAGCTGCTCAGCAGTGCCTTACTTTCTTGATCCAGCATTGTCGAAGTGTATTTGTAGCGGCAGAAACAACCCCAGAAGACAGGTGATCGTTGGTGATTGTCATAAGATTGAGTCTGTGTATGTGCGAAAGCTATTTGCAGGATTCAATCCGATAATGACGCACCTTTGCTCAGAGAACTTGGTTTGAATGGTCCACGAGCCTTATCTTAT
The DNA here is from genome assembly GCA_036418165.1 of Cooperia oncophora. Taxonomy (NCBI): domain Eukaryota; kingdom Metazoa; phylum Nematoda; class Chromadorea; order Rhabditida; family Trichostrongylidae; genus Cooperia; species Cooperia oncophora. Next base: position 55,563 of record MU931441.1, read on the forward strand.
TGACAAAGTCTTGGATCTGGTCAAGGTGAGTCGAGGGTCTTTTTTGGAAATGGAATATCGCACATAAAAACCAGTGTGACAAAAAATTTTATGGTAAACTCGGTAAGCTACAGGGCTTCGTTTACAGTCCCACCTACGATACAAAACTATTTCCGGTTTAGGCTCTAAATCAGCCTTCTTTTGCCCTTTCTCCAGTCCCTAGACATCTGCTTAACACACCCACATACATATATGAGAGTACTAGGCGCATTTTTCAGAACGAATCAAGTGGGACCTTTACATTAAGGAAAAGCCCTTTTATTGGAGACCCCTAAGATCCCTTGGGCACCACGGCTATAGAAGAGGGCTAACAGAAGGATAACGTGAGCTATGTAGCAGTCGGTACTTGCAATCAGAGTGCGCTCGACCGCAAACTGGCAAATCGGCCATAATTTCTTTGTTCACAATGTACCAAAGGTACTTTTGGCTAGCATAAACTCACGCAGCCACGCATAACTCACCTTCATCCTAACTTCTAATATCATTTGGCGGCAGCTAAGTTGATACATATATTGCTGTTTTACGACCGCTGTAATTACGTTCTTTGTCCAGCACAAGGCTGAAACACACGTGTCTCTAAGACAGCACCTGCGTCAAGCAATTCGTACAAGTCCTTCCTTGTACAAGTATTCTGTCCGCAGTTCCTAAGACTATCCCACTTCGCGGCTCCACAGTAAGTAGCCTAGGCGCGGTGGCCTTCATGAGTGCAGTTCTGACTCCCCTCCTCCCTCTAGCGCCCCTCTCACCGGAGCTCAAAGGCAAGTTCTGACACGAACTCAGTTTCTACACCGTGTTTTCCGTTTTTTTCCTCATTGTTAGATGCATGTGGCGCGCGAAGAAACAACAAGTGAGCGAGAGGTCCGCTGGATATCGCTTCGCTGGCATAAAACGAGCAGGTCCGAATAACTCGTCCAGGGAGGCTTCCAGGTCCTTACTCACTGTTAGGGTGTTCTCCACGATCCTTTTTGCTATTTTCTCCCCTGAAGAGTTATTTAGCGACTAGAGGGTTGTAACTGATCGTCAAATATACCACAAACGAAAAATGCAACCGCGCTCGCATTACGTACGTAACCAGCCCTTCACATCTCCGGATTATGGGGCGTATTTCTATTCCATTACTCGTCAGAATTATCTGGACCCCATATGAATCCATTTTAATAAAGCAGATTGTTCCAATAGATAAATGTTTTGCTCATTATATGTAAGCTGCCTGATCGACTCAGATTTCCCATGATTCAAGCTTTGTTATTTCAGGAGCATTCTGAACGCTGGAAAGGTTGGATATTTGATGGAACACATGAAGAGGTGGAGATCTCGTGCAAAATACCAAACGACTGCCATCCACTGAAACTGTTTCGTGTGTGGATAGATGTAGCCGCTCCACCGAAACAAGTAATGAATCGGATCATGCGCGAGAGGTAGTGCATAAGTACATTTTGCTCTATCAATAGACATATGTTTGTAACTGACTTTTGCCCGCCTCAAGTTCACTATCCCATTCTGTAGGGCTGATTCCCAAGCGATGGCGTTCTTTCTTATTTCGAAATGTCTTATGGAAATTGAGACGGTTAACCAACAGGTTTATATAAGAAGTGGAGGAATAGGGAACTTCATGCCTCACGGGACAGTTTACTGAGTTGGTGGACTGATTGAATCATCGTAAACGTTTAGGTGATAGAAAATAACTGTCCATTCGATAAAAGTGAACATTTTCCACACCACCTTTTCCTTCAATTAAGGTGCTAGAGCTGTGAAGCTGTACAAAGAGGTGAAAAGTGAGGTCAGAAAGAGCGCACAGCCCCAAGTTGGTTCAAGCGATTCAGGGCTGGGAATTCCGTCCTCATAAAAAAGCATTGCATCGGACAACCTCTTAGGTCCCATGAAGGGTTGTTGCACGCAGAACCCAAGCAGCGAGTGCAGTCGTTCCAACGATGGAAAGGACGTTCGTGGTACTTTAGAAGTTTTCCATAAGCTTACCAAGTTACCGGTCACTTGACACATTTGATTCAGCCGCGTTATGCAACCCAACAGTGCTTCTGGCACGCACGAGGTATAAATTTGCGTGGTCGGAGTTCTGAGAGTAGTTTGATTCAATTTTGAACGTCCTCAGAGACAATGCATCTTGGCCATGCACTTCAGAAATGAGCTTCTCATTTCTAAGAATCTCGATCAAATACAAAAGAAGAGGGTGTCGAGGATGCTCACTTTTGTCGACTTCATGCTCCACTTCAATGATCAGAAATTAATGGAATTTAAGCCACTATTAGACTATGTAAACTGTTTCATAGACCACCAAGTTCTCTATCATACAGTACAAATCATCGACGAAACATTTGAATTCAGTTCGAAAAACCTTTCATTCTGGGCCAACTCAAAACACCGGTCATCTCAAACACACAGTTCTGTTTTTTTTTCGTTAGCTTATGAAAAGTGTCCTTAGTTGCATTGGCCCTGTAATCGAAGATGATGTATAATGGTAGAAGCTGCTCCTAGGTTTTCTAGAAAACTACGGAAACTTGCTGATAGCGGGCCATGCAGTGACAGCGAATCGTCATGTCGATAGGGTTTACCTACATAGTTGGGTGCAAATCGTTAGTCTTGCTGCAGACATCGCGTGCGTGACAACCTAAACTTTTCTGGGTGGTCCTAGTCCTGTAGTGAAACCTTCAACGCACACAGCGGTTAGAGGTTGCCAAAGCATCGAAGTATGCAAGGAAACTATGATGGAGCCAAGATATGGGCTTTCTCAAGTGAAAAAGACTCCGGTGTAGGTGAGCCACTTATCATTCGTAAGAAGCCGAAGTGTGCAGGTACAATGACGAGACGACGATCTGCTTCCACTGCATAGTCCGCTATCAGTAAGTTTCCGTAGTTTTCTAGAAAACCTAGGAGCAGTTTCTATTATAGACTGCCATACAGACCAAAGAGTGTACAGGAAAACAGAAGAACGACTCAGAGACACACAGATTCATCGAGCGCAGTCTAGCAACATTACCAACCTGGTTGAGTCTACTCAACACAGCATCGCGTTTGATCAGTTGACCCGATAAACCCGCTCGTAATGCCTCTTCCTCGGCACTCGCAATCAACAATATAGACCCATTTTAGTAATGCGTTTGCATTTAGGCAGCGTTCAGACTTCGCGACGGTGGCGCTTCGGTCGCGCGTTCGACGCGATCGATGCAGTCGAAAGCATGCGCATCGATCGCTCCCAACGCGCGACCGAAGCGCTACCGTCGCGAAGTCTGAACGCTGCCTTATAGTACGGAATGTCCGCTTCATTTGTGAGGATAGAGGAGTGTCGAAGATAGCGCAATTTTCATGCGAAGTCCTCCAGTGTAATGTTATGCAGTCGAGCTCACGCTCTTTCAAATAGTCTGTAACATAATTTTTAACAGTGGGATCTTCTAGAAACGTGTGGGACACCTCTGTGGTGAACTGGCGAACAGTCGACGTTCTGCACGTTCCGGACACCGACCTACATCAATATGTGCTTAACGACACCGTCGGACATCCAACACGAGACTGCTTTGTCGTTCGGTAGGTGTAACATATTGCACGTTCACAAATGACTAGTACTTCTCACACAGTGGGTCTTGGATATTACAGATAAAGCATCGGGACATGTGTGAATTAACGCATTACCATGCGGCTATCCTCAACAGCCTAGCAAAGCTCTTATAAAATTTCCCAAAATTTTGCCGTCGAGCGACGAGGATAAGGGGTGGACACTTTCGATAAGATCACATTGGATTGCTGACCGACAGTTATGAAAGTTTCCTTGAGGCCTTAGACAACGCTCTGCCCCAGCTTCCAAATGCGACCCTGTGGCTTTCACACAACCATGGTGTATGATGATTATACAGCCTTCGTGATTTTGATCCACGTTGATCGGTTAGCCTTGCTTTCTTCTGATAAGGAATATTTTTCCAAATCTCGTTCATCATAAACTAAGGGATCGCTTCTAACTTTTGGCACAAGTGAAGAAACCTGATTTCAGCTTCCACCGCGCAGATATTTCCGAGATTCGCGGTGCCTGTGCTATCGCCGAGCGAAGTGTGCAGTGCAGTGAAACACAGATGCTCGGAGGCATATCGGCAGCGGTACTGGATAGTCGATTCCTAATTGAGCCAAAGGCTGGGCACTCGAGAGTCACATATCTCTCCAGAGTTGATCTCAGGTAAAGTTCTGAAATCCTAGAAGAATCTGACAGTTTAGGAACCTCCGTTCCTGGAATTCAGCAAAGCTCCACATGACAGTGAAGTTTGCGCCATTTTCTAACGGCTGCTGAGCTGATGGTTTTTTGAGCGTAGTGAAGAAGGTCAGGGTACCCATCACATATGCGGATTTCAAACTGTTATATAAAAGTAGCGTCCGTAAACTTGTCCAATGCGAAGGGTCAAAAATAAGAGTCGCCAAAAAGAGGAATTCCCTACAAACATATAGTCGCGTAATTGAGAAACCACCCAAGGGTTCATCTCCTTTACATTGTTCTCGTAAGTTATGCACCCAGCTCTTCAACTGGGGTTCTCTTCTAAATGTTTATGGCAGCTCCTTTTTTCCATAAGGGCAATCTAACTGGCATTATTTTCTCGTAGAATGCGCACATGAACACAGGTTCCGCGATAACCCGACTGTAGAATAATCCATTGCGCAGATAACTTGCATATCAGAGGGCGAAAAGGAGTGTTCCAGGTGCATTCGGCGACGGTTGCATATTCCCATTATCCTCTCTTGTGCATAAACTCCGCAACCCCGAGACGCGGCAGGTGTGGCTGCATATTTCATTTTAACAAGGCGTAAAAAGAGTGATTCGTATTTAAATCTGAGACATCTGTTGTCTTGTTGGACAAATATTAGGTCATCCCGTTAAAAGATGTGGATCTTTTTCCTCATATAAAACGAAGAGGAAAACAGATGAAAAAGTAATATTCTAGCAATGAGTTAAATAGATCCCTCCTTCGCCACTGACCCACTTCCCAGTGCCCCGAAAGCGTTTGGACTACTGATACCTTGGTTTTTTCAACAACTGCGAGTAACTCGCTTTTTATACTATAATAATTCCGGCTAATGACAAAACATTGTAGCGTTTGCCGTCGGAGAGTACCCTCGACTGACCAGAACAGTTGGAATCGAACGGCTTTATTTTGGGCGAATGAGGCGATTGAACCCAGGTCTCAGTATTGTTTGTGTCCCAGCACTGCCCTATAATACAGTTACTCAGATCTGATACTATGACGAGCAGCGGTGGCCCACTTGTACTTGTAAGGTACGATCCGATTGTCGAGCAACAGGCAATATTCACCGACAGCGACGATTTTGTTCGTTGCATAGAGTCGCTTGAAAGCCACAGCGCGGAATTCCTTCGCTATGATAATCATCGACTTTGGTTCGGGCAGCTTCTCATCTGCATTCATACAAAATTGACATATGGCATCTTAACATTACTGTTACAGGCATGGACTTGGTACAGCGTTCGTGCTTCTACTAAATAATGAGGCGCCATACCACGCAATCCATTAAGTACCTCAATTTGTCGAACATAACACTGGCAACGGCTACAGGAGGGATGCCAGTCTCGCGAGGAAGCTCAAGAACGGTCCAGCTCTGTGGTCACACATTTAGCGGTTGACTTTATCCACCCGCCCTCCTTGGGCTGGATGACCATCAAGTGGCCCTTCTCAGCCACAACTTTTTGCCCTCTTCCTTCTTTGGAAATTTTAACCAAATTTTCGACTCCACGGATACGAAGCTAAAGGCACCAGTTTTCAATGATGTAGTAGCCCACAGCCCTCATCCCTTTGCTCTACTGCCATTCCTATACATATATGTCTTCATGCTGTTATTGTTTAGTAACTGCTGTTTAACGCCGCAGTGCGCGATCCGAAAGCTATCACAAGAATGCTGAGTTATGGGCAAAAGTCGGACCACGGACGGGATTCGAACCCGCATCTTCTGCTTACCGTGCAGCTGCGTTCCCTATTACGCTACCGGGGCCACTTTTGACCACTCAGCTCAATGGCTATTTGTGCCATTGCCTTCGAGCACTCACACGTTCATCACGGTAGCGTAATAGGGAACGCAGCTGCACGGAAAGCAGAAGATGCGGGTTCGAATCCCGTCCGTGGTCCGACTTTTGCCCATAACTCAGCATTCTTGTGATATGTCTTCATCTTTTTGAATGGGAATCTAATATACGAGGACATTCGTCCCAAAACAGAAATTCAGGAAAAACGCAGCCACTTTTTTCAGATGACTTAGATGCATTTGGGGGATTCGGAGTGTGTCCCTGTCTCTCGTCTTGGACACTTGCAGCCATCGCGAAGCTCGCTTGGCGATGTCCCTTTCCTGTCCCCTTTTTATATAGGTGAGGGGCGGTATACGGAGCTCCGGAACATGATTTATCCATACGCGCTCACACAACATGGAAATCACATGCATACGCACTGCTCACGCGCAATGCTTTACGCATATGTGTAGACAAGAAACTGCAAAAATTATTGCTATAACTTTTTATTTCCAGGGGTCGTGGTCCTTCATGGTACAACAAGGTGTATGGCACCATAATCGCACGGCAGATGATTCGATTACGCGACTCATTCCAATCAAGTTCTGAAAGTATAGGTCCTGAGACGAAGGTCTAATCAATTTGATAAGATGATATTGTAATAAATACAGCTTGTACAACTGCATCATCGACATATATTCTTCGACTGGTTCAATTTTATAGAACTAGGTGTAATTATAGGACCCACTGCCGTACTGACACTTAGCAAAAGCCCTTTTCACGGTGGTCCTATCTAATCACGGGCCGATCTTTGCATTTTTGCTCACAGAAACTTCTATGTCAATTTTGGTCGAGTGTTCCCATACAGCACTGGTGCTCCCATACATCGCTGCTTACAGTAAACCGGTCTCGTCGTGCTCCGTTTAGTTATCCCTCGATGTATAGTTTTATTATTTCTCTTTCGTGCCACTAAAGGTGCACGCATTTCATATTCTTCGCTGCCTCACCGCATTCGATCGGATTTATTTACTGCTGTTTGTAAATAATTTATGGATTTCACTTGAGATATTCTATGTCATATCACTTGTTGATAGTTGAGATATGCGTTTTTTTTTGAATTCTGATCCTTTAAGAATAAAAATTCCTTACTTTTCTAAAACTGACGAGAAATGCGATGCTAGAGTTCGGGATGCGCCGAAACTACGTGTGGTTAAAACAATGGAATTAAGGGCTGTTTTCCGGAGTAGGCGACCACACCCCATTCACAGCATTCTCTTGACATAGCTCCTCCTACTAACACCCTTCCGCCCCTCTAAAGCTGTCTTAACCAAGAAACCTGTCGGCAGCTTTGATGACATCAGTCAAGTGGTAGCCGACTTGTTCCACTCACAGCCTCCCCACTGTTGGGAGAAGAGGTTGCGGACCTGCCCATCGGATGGAGCACTGTAGTGGCTGAAAATGTTTCCAGCCTAATAGTTCACATTACCCATAAGTTTTTTGGTCCTCCCAGTGCATTTTTCCCTGCAAGAGTCGGTCTCATGTATTGTCCACTTTAGCAACGCCACAGTGAATGTCGAGAATGCGGCCGCAATAAGCCGAGGGAATGTCACTTGTAACATTGTCCTACCCATCGGAGAACGAAATATGCGAGAGATACTATATCTCCTAATACAGGTGTGAGGCAGTGGGCTCATTCCGTGTAGGACCGACCCTCGTCGGTGCCTTCCTGCTCTGCTATCCTTCGCCTCTGTTTTCTCGCCCGCGCGGAAGTATCTCTACTTGCCCAACCTAGGAGTCTCATTTCGGGCGTCATCGTTAAGGGCAAAGGGCACGATGATTTCTTAGGCATGTAAGTTGAACACCGATCACCAAAGAATTCCGTGCCCCAGAAAAAGCCGTTCATGATGTTTTTTCTAAAGAAAAGCGGCATCTGAGCATGCTAGCAAGGCTTAACATACCAAGCCGTACTCACTCCAACAACGACACGCCTACACGTGGCGCACCCATCTGCAATTGATCACGATTGGATCAGCTGTTATTTTTTCCCCATTCTTCAAAAGTCCTTCTTCTAAATCGTCTTGATCTTACTGCCAGGGACATTATCTTTCTTCGGCAGGTGCGAGGTTTCTGGTAAGCAGCGCCTTTTGAAGCTTATAAATTTTTGGTTTTTTTTCATCGGAGTTCCGCAAATGTTCCACAGCCGCTTCGTGTAAGTGTCACTACTATCTCTGCTTCTGCTAAAGATCAGTGATGGTAGTGTTGTGAAGATTGTACGCGCTTGAAATAATGCGTTTTCATACTCCCTGTGCAGTCGCCGTACTTTTTTTTCACATTGATCTTTGACCAGGCGGAGGTTATGTAGTGACAAGTGGCGCGCTTACCACTCGCGCGGCGCCGGGTTCAAATCCCGGGTCGACTCCCGCCCAGGCCAACCAAGCCTTCTACCCTCCGGGGACGGTAAATTGGTACCAGATTCGTCTGGGAGGATAAAACACTGACTTGTACATCGGCTGGCCACCGCAAGTCATTGTATAGGCCACATCGCATTCAATAAGCCACTACGATTCTGAATGGAAGTAGAATGCGTGCCGCATCCGTATTTTTGACCATGGATAATTTCTTCCAGGCGTAGACTCGTACAACTTCTTATTGAAGCGTCTTATAAGAACCCTATTTTGAGAGTTTTTGAGTGTTTCGTCCCGTGTGGCTTTACTATCGCACTACAGAGTACCTCTGCTCCCGCATTCTGCAGAGAACGAAATTAACGACTGCCTTTGAAGCCTACGCGTGGTGATAGCGGGAGAGGTCTTTTCCGTCCACTGTCCAAGCTCTCCTGGAACCCACTGTAGGTACGAGAATGGGAGCCCCAGTATGAAATGCGAGGCTCAGCTTCCATCTTTCGTCCTTCGATTCCTTGGTAGTTAGTTTTCACCAGAAAAGGACCAGAGGAAACATTTTTCTCCATTGCAAACTCATTAAAGGCCCAGAACTGACTGCGAAGAGAAGCGCCCTAAAGGTAGAAGGCTTGGTTGGTCTGGGTAGGAGAGGATTAAAGCGTGCCCTCGCCACTATATCGCCTCCGCCTCAGTGAAGCCCAATAGCAGTACAGTAATGCCCTTCGAGTGATGCCACAAGTCAGCATTGAACCTGCACCTTGGAATGGAAGCTGAATGCGTGGCTTATCACACATCGCGATCGAGAGTGGCTAAACGCCTTTTTTAGTTTTTTAAAGGGGGGGGGGAGTGGATCTGCTCGTTGCTGGGAAAGGAGAGTCGTATTTCCTTCTGACCATGAGATAGATTTTATCATCGCCTTTAGGCTTGCCCGTCTTAGGCTTATCATGGCCATTAGGCTTATCCGTCTTAGGCCTGTCCTCTTGAGCTTATCATCGCCCATAGGCTTATCCGTCTTAGGCTTGTCTGCTTGAGGCTCATCATCGCTCTTAGGCTGATCGGTCTTAGGCTTATCATCTCCCTTAGACGCTTATCCGTCTTAGGCTTGTCCGTGTTAAGCATCGCCCTTAGGCTTGTCCGTCTTAGGCTTATCAGGGCCCTTAGGCCTTATCCGTCTTAGGCTTGTCCGTCTTGAGCTTATCATCGCCCATAGGCTTATCCGTCTTAGGCTTGTCTGCCTGAGGCTCATCATCGCTCTTAGGCTGATCGGTCTTAGGCTTATCATCTCCCCTTAGACGCTTATCCGTCTTAGGCTTGTCCGTATTAGGCTTATCATCGCCTTAGGCTTATCCGTCTTAGGCTTGTCCGTCTTGAGCTTATCATCGCCCTTAGGCTTATCCGTCTTAGGCTTGTCCGTCTTAAGCTTATCATCGCCCTTAGGCTTGTCCGTCTTAGGCTTATCATCGCCCTTAGGCTTATCCGTCTTAGGCTTGTCCGTCTTGAGCTTATCATCGCCCATAGGCTTATCCGTCTTAGGCTTGTCTGCCTGAGGCTCATCATCGCTCTTAGGCTGATCGGTCTTAGGCTTATCATCTCCCCTAGACGCTTATCCGTCTTGGGCTTGCCTGTATGAGGCTTATCATCGTCCTTAGACGCTTATCCGTCCTAGGCTTGTCCGTCTTGAGCTTATCATCGCCTCTAGGCTTATCCGTTTAGGCTTTCCGTCTTGAGCTTATCATCGCCTTAGGTTTTCCATCTTAGGCTTGTCCTCTTAAGCTTATCATCGCCTTAGGCTTATCCGTCTTAGGCTTGTCCGTCTTGAGCTTATCATCGCCTTTAGGCTTATCCGTTTAGGCTTGTCCGTCTTGAGCTTATCATCGCCCTTAGGTTTTCCATCTTAGGCTTGTCCGTCTTAAGCTTATCATCGTTCTTAGGCTTATCCGTCTTAGGCTTGTCCGTCTTAAGCTTAGCATCGCCCTTAGGCTTGTCCGTCTTAAGCTTATCATCGCCCTTAGGCTTATCCGTCTTAGGCTTGTCCGTCTTGAGCTTATCATCGCCCTTAGGCTTATCCGTCTTAGGCTTGTCCGTCTTAAGCTTATCATCGCCCTTAGGCTTATCCGTCTTAGGCTTGTCCGTCTTGAGCTTATCATCGCCCTTAGGCTTGTCCGTCTTGAGCTTATCATCGCTTTTAGGCTTGTCCGTTTAGGCTTGTCCGTCTTAAGGTTATCATCGCCCATTATCAGACTTAGGACTGTCCGTCTTAAGCTTATCATCGCACTTAGGTTTCGCCGTCTTAGGCTTGTCCTCTTAAGCTCATCATCGCCCTTAGGCTTATCCGTCTTAGGCTTGTCTTTCTGAGGCTTATCATCGTTCTTAGGCTTGTCCGTCTTAAGCTTATCATCGCCCTTAGGCTTATCCGTTTTAGGCTTGTACTTAAAGACACATGGTACGCTCAAACACATTGAGGGTGTATGAGACTATCAGCCCCCCAGCTGTCGATGTGTCGTGGTCCCCCCGCCCAAAACTGCACGGGGTCAGAGTACGGGGCCGTGGGAAAGTCGTAATTCCTTGCTACACCGCCCTCACGTTTATGCTAACACCATCCGCGCGGTCGCGTGCAGCTCTCTTGGCTTTTTGCCAAGTCCTGTAATTGCGCTTTGGAATACAAGTACAACGCAATTTCTTTATGCGGATAACATTTTAGGTGCTGCAAAATAAGAACCGAAGATGATGACGAGGGCTAGAACTCAAGAGCAACTGTGGTGCTTCTGCAATATCCCTCAGAGGCCGCGCATTCCACAGAACATGACAATAAAAACGGACAACATGACAATAAAACATGACAATACAAGCAAAACGCAATTTCCTAACATTTGAGGTATTGCTCATGCTTCAAAGTCCGAATAGAAGGTGATGAAGATGAGGCTAGAAATGAACAACAACGAATGTAGATGTAAATAAAACAAAATTGAAAAAAACTAAGGAAACGCAAATTAAAATCGCGTGTGCATTTCTGCGATCCGGCTCGAATCCGGCTCTAATGCTATAGAAATACTTCAAACTAACGAGTGGGACGCTTAGGCCGTTTTTATTTTGATGTTTTGTGGGAATGCGCGGCCTGCGAGGGCTGTTGCAGAAGCAGCACAGTTGCTCTTGAGTTCTAGCCCTCGTCATCATCTTCAGTTCTTATTTTGCAGAACCTAAAATGTTATCCGCATAAAGAAATTGCGTTGTACTTGTATTCCAAAGCGCAATTACAGGACTTGGCAAAAAGCCAAGAGAGCTGCACGCGACCGCGCCGCGCGGACGGTGTTAGTAAAAACGTGAGTTTGCAAAAACGGGCGGCGTAGCAAGGAATTACGACTTTCCCACGGTCCCGTACTCTGACCCCGTGCAGTTTTGGGCGGGGGGACCACGACACATCGACAGCTGGGGGGCTGATAGTCTCATACACCCTCAATGTGTTTGAGCGTACCATGTGTCTTTAAGCTTACCATCGCCCTTGGGCTTGTCCGTCTTAAGGTATTTTGGTGCCAGCGCCTATGGCGCGGGCGCCAGGCGGTCTTCAGATCGAGCGGCGAAGATATTCGTGTTGAGGAGGCCGAATTACCCCTGGAACCTAACTTTCAGCCAAATCTGCCTTCGTAGAAAAATGTCGATCCGGCCTGTTTTCGGAAAATTGGGGTAGTAATTGTTGAATAGTGCCCAATGTATATACATATGTACATGAATATATTTATGCATATATAAGCGCATATGTAATTTGTATACAGATACTTGTTATACAGATACTTGTTCATGGCAACCTCGCCATCATACAAGAGAGATTTGGGAGTCCGTGTGAATGGGTGTTACCGTAATCCTGGTTATGATTAGAGCGCGTTAATGAATTGGGGCATGATTCGAGGGGACCTCCAAGCCAATAGACTTCCAGTAGTCAAAAGAGAATGAATTAATTGCTTTATGGTATTACGTTTATATAGATTTATAGTAAACTTCAGCAAATAGACTATCCTGTAAGTGGTTTTTATGCAGCTGGTAGGTAGATTTTATGAACCAGGTATTCTAGAAGATTGATCTACATCAAAGATGATTGGAAACCTGTGGAACTTTGAATGGGGACAATTCAGGTGTCCCAGAAGTGTTGATTCAAATTCTCCGTTGTTTTTTTGTCATGAGGGACTTCTCAAAAGCGGTTCAGCAGACGTTACTTACACCTCCGATACTCTCTGGGGTGAATGACACTGGCTTGGCCCATAAGTAATGACGCTTTTTCTAACTCAGAACCTCGCGTAAAAGATGAAACATTTTGCTACTGAGTTCTTTGGCATTTACCAGAGATGCTTGGAGCACTACTTAATGGAGAGGTTTTCGCACTGCAAGAAGGTGACTCAGTTTTCCTCAGAGATTTATACTCTATTGATTTTCGAACAATTAAAAAGGAGTTTCAAGTTGACAAAAACGAGAATTTTTAACAGCGTTTCCTTTTGCGTTTAATCAAGCACCTGAAGCGGCGCAAATTCTTTTTTTGAAGGGAATGGTCGAGTCGCGAAACTATAGGCTCAGAACTGGTTCAAGTGATCCTAATTTCAATTTTGGCCTCACTTACAAGAATTCACGCCCTCCATATGGAAAGATAGCTCTATATGATGGCAAGTCTGCGAGTAGCAGCACCTCTCCAGCGAACAA
>MU931442.1:0-25478 GCA_036418165.1 Cooperia oncophora
GGGGGGCATTTTGTACTATCATTGCTTCCTTAGTTCTGGTTTACATGTCTCATTCTGGCGAAACCTGTGAACTCTTGTGAAGCTGGAGCAAGGTCGTCAAGCCATCATGTTAAAACCTGTCAACTCGAGAAGAGGCTGTCTAGATAGGTCGACACGTCGATGGGAAGTAGCAAAAGTGCAAAATCCCCCCGTCGCCGAACTGCACCCGTTTTTCCTTTATTCTCCGATAAGCAACGGGGCTGTATGTATTCTTTTGTGTCAGTCGTTTTCCACCAGTCATTGTCGCTTATCTGCTTTAACATCTGGTGAGGAGGGCTAGCGCCGCGCCAACCCAGCCCGCCCTGGCACGCCGTAGCATCCGCGACGAACGAGGCTATATATCGTGTAATGTAGCCAGGAGTGCATTCCATAGCTGAGCGCAGCAACAGCAGCGCGGATCCAAAAGGAAGCGATGCATAGACTTGTAGTCCTTATCCCTGCAAAAGGAAAGGTATGTGAGGGTGGGGTTGGGGGGGGGGTTACGGGGGAATGATCGGTGCGCGGCCGCGGCGGCTTTTTCAACCAACTGACGCTCTCTCGAGCAGGCCACGAATGACGGAAAAGGAAGCGCGCCTATCCGCGCTAATTTAATACACGCCCTGTTTTTCACAGATATATGTATAAGGAAGGAAAGCCGGCACGGGGGTGCGCTCCCAGCGTCCCCACGGCTGTGTTCCGTAGTGACAGTGATTGATCGCGCCGCATTTTCCCTTCTGTGTTTACTCGACTGCATAATTTGTTGGGCTGCGTTCATACTTCGCGATTCGAGCAAAACTTCTGCGCGATGACACCTACTGACCGTACTCCTCCGCATTTGGTCACTCGTCAAGCCGCTGCACCTATAACTTGATCCTGTTTGCGATAGCAGTTGCTGAGTTCCAACTGTTTACAGCAAAGAGCGGCTGGCCTCGAAGACACGACTTCCTTATCGTGCGAGCAAATCGCTCGAGTAGCGAACTATGAACGCGGCCTGACTTGCTGGTGCGTGCGGTCGTAATGCGGTTATGTTGATCGCGCGTGCCAACATCATTTCGCAAACGGGCTCAATCTCCGGAGGATTCCCTTCTTTTGTTTCTTCCTGTACCGCAGCATCACTATTTACATGCCGTTATGAAGTAGAAAAAAAGAGCAGCGTTGCGACCGCACGCATCACTGGTCTGTGGTTTCCAAGTTCAGCCGTTTGCCATGTTCACCGTGTATCTAAACTCTACAAAGCAACGAATTTAGCAGTTCCAATAAATGGCGTGTTCAGCCATTCGCGCTGATTTTGTTTTTTGTGACAAATCGGGATTAGTCCCTGTTGTAACGAGGTCGTCGCTCAGCATGCAGCCTACTGCAACAGCTGTGGTAGATAGACCACGAACACGAGGTTATTGAAACAGTTTCTTCAGATGGACTTCCCGATTTCGGCGGTATTCGAGATTATGTGCCCGGTGCCAAGGAAAACTTCGGAATCCGTAAAGGACCAGGTAAGACTTTCCTGATTCGAAAAAGCTGGCTCATACTATCGAAGTAAAAAGCTTTTACCCCGACAATCAGGGGAAAAACCGCGTCTTAGGCAGAAGTAAGGGGATCAAAAAGATTGGTCTGGTCACTGGAGATTGCCGCGTGCGTTGACTTCTCAGTTTAAAAAGGAGAGAGAGAGCGAGCGGAGCGGTATAATTGGTGCTCGGCCAAAATGCTAGTAGGGCGCCTATATAGTGGGGAAATGGGAGAAAGAACGGAGTGAAACGGTCAAAATCCTGCGAAAAAAAGCGGCTTACGTACTCGACTTGTTAGTATCAATTTTGGAACAGAGTTTGTCCCGAAAGGCATTTTATCCAATTAACCGCTAGCGTGAAGGTACGGCTGCATCACGTGGTACTCATATATGCCATGGGCAGCAAACACTACCGCTTTTCATACACAATGCCTTGCTATGCCTTCGCTTCATAATTTGCTTAGCAAATGAATCAATTAGAGCGTCTGGAACAGTCGTCCATTTGTGGGCGGGCAAGGGGCGTTTGGGACGTAAAGTTGTGGCTTTGATAGCGCCCTTATAAGGGCTTCTTCCCTGGAAAAGGCATTATGCAGCGCCTGCTCAGGGTCGCGGAATTCCGTCCTGCCAGGCGTATTAGTCCTGCTCGTCTTTGAGGATTTATCGTGCCAGCTGCCTTCAAAGATGGTCAGGAATGCCAACTGAGTAGACCTGAGGGTTGAAAGGTCCTCTGGGCCCCTTCGATCCCCCAATGTGCATAAAAGAACTGCGTGCTATCTCATTAGGAAGCAGGGGTCAGCTAGTTTTACCATTTTTCCTGCCTGATTGGCTTGCTCATCCCTCACAGCCACATTAGTAGGGTGGCATCAGCGAGGTGGGCTATTGTTCCCTGACCCCGCCCACCTGATTAACATGGATTGTGTTGTTAGTCATAATTGTTTCGTTTGATCAATAAATTGATTTCGTTATAGGATGTGTACCATTTCTAAATACGAGTGTCATATGCAAGTTCGCCTTACGTAACTGTCAGCAATAAGGCAGATGGAAGCCTTTGACGGCTTGGGGTGACGAGTGTTGAATAAGGCGCCATTTTGAGGGCAAAAATCGATTGCTTCTCAGGGCTAGGCTAAGTTACGAAAGTGTATTGTCTTGGTGATTTATTGGTTTGGGAAGTTTGGGCAAAAAAAAGTTTGGGGCAAAGGTTAATGGAAAAGGACTGGCAGGATCTGGCAGCCATTGCTCTGTAGCTACGTCTAGGGCGAGATAGTTTTTACCGATAAAGCAGGTGGCCCAATCTAACCCACTGCACCCCCAATACCTATACCATCGAGTACCTTCTCACTGGAAGTTGCATTCTCATAATGATGAAGCCATCACCCATATGATACCTTGTTGCGGGATCGCTATGCGGGGTGAGCTGTGGATAAAGTGGAGCTTGTGGTCAAGAGATCCGTTCGCAGGAGCCAGCTTGTACGCCGTGCGCGTGACATTCACTTGCTAACTAACTCGGTTTAGTGTGACGCTTTCCGATAGGACCAGTCAGGTTCTGATGCAGATGCCATCCAGGCGCCACCTCTTGCAACACCATGACGTGGAAACCGACTCGAATCTCCGTGACAACACCCAAAACGTGGGAGCGGGAGGGGCGAAATGTGGACTTTCCTATTCAATCAGAGTTGAAACTATTCAGGGGATTAGCCACGCTTCTGGCTTGCAGTCCCGTAACGTATCGCATGTGAGCGCTTTAACTTGCCTTAATGTGATTAGCGCTAAGGTATGTCTTATGCCAATGAGAATTGAGAACGTTACCGTTTCCTTCCCCAGAGAAGTAGTGCAAGTTTACCTCAAACGGCCTGGAATTTGAGTTCGGCTGCCACACGATCCGAGAACGCAGTTTGCGGGCATTTTGGTTTCCATAGATGTTTCGACCATTCTAGTCTAGCGTTTCCTCGAGTTGTAACACGCTTTGAGATGGTGCTAGACATCCCATATGCTCCAACTTATACAAGATTTACAAGTTTACCAAAAAGTGAGATTTCAAACCGGAAACAAGGAAGCAGTAAGATAGTACAAAATAAACCCCCCCCCCGTCGACAACAGCGGCCCGGTCCCGGAAGATCTCTTGACAGGCTATGTAGTAGCGGCGCCTCGTAACTATTAGATCTTTACCCCAGGCTAATGCAATACAATTCAGTCAAGAGACCTGTCGATCGTGGAGCGCGCGAAGTAACAGCAATGTGCCGCGCTTCGACGGCCATATCAAAATTGTGACTGATCCTTTCGAATCCCGTGCAAATCGGAGTCCAATTACACAAGGGCCATGAAACGTTGCGAAGAAGTGTCGGGTCTTGTTGATCAGGTACGCTCTACAACTTTTCTCATAAGCACAACACAAGGTATTGAGTCGTAAGTTGGGGTCGCTCTCGCTCTCAATGGAAGGGAGCAATGGAGTAGGGTGTGGAAACCCCGCGGTGTCCAGTAATCAGCATAACCGGCAGGTTCCAGTTCCCCGCGCATAGCAAATATATCTACCGCTGTCTCTGTAACCATGAGATATCGCTTCAAAAGCGAGCTGTGGGGAGAAAGGCAGATGGCGGAAGCTACATCTGCATAATGAGGCTAGGAAAGTTGTAACAAATCATATGAATTTGGAACCCTTGGCAGAGTTTCCTCTTATAAATCTCTTTTTTAGCAAACGCGCTCTCTCACGACACTGCTGTTCCGTTCGTCGCGTATTTAGGAAGGCATAGCAGTCGGGAGGGGAGGGAGCTGGCTTAATGTGTTAGTTCCAGTGACATCGGTGGAAAATACTTGGGCTCTAGACCTCTACCCCTAGATCTCTAGGCGCACGATCGCTAACCCTGGACTCTTCTGGCGTGCAATGAATGCTGCTCAACGCCTCTCCACCACTCATATTAAAAAAACTGTAGACAAACTGAGCAGTGGGTGGAGATCTTGGCAACATTGTGCTCCATGATTGGCCACTTGAAGGGACCTACCCAGTGGGAAAGCCCAGACGGCTCCGAAAATCTAATCCTCACGCTGTTGAATACCCAAATGAAGCTTCCAATGCCTGGAAACATTCTGACTCAAAAAACTAGTGAGGCCGCC
Source organism: Cooperia oncophora (assembly GCA_036418165.1). Taxonomy (NCBI): domain Eukaryota; kingdom Metazoa; phylum Nematoda; class Chromadorea; order Rhabditida; family Trichostrongylidae; genus Cooperia; species Cooperia oncophora. The sequence continues at coordinate 4,628 of MU931442.1, forward strand.
CCCGACAGCCTGGGGAGACACTTCAATTGTGCTCATATGGGGCGCAAGTGAAGCAATATCCTACGAAAAAGCAGTTGTGTGTCATTTGGGGTACATCACCGTTGTGCGAAACCCACCAAGGGATTATACTTGGCCGCCGAAGAGAGAGGGGTGGTGAATGCACGGCGATGAGCGCCGGAAAATGCAGAGGTGTCATCCTTAGAATGGACCGTTCTCATCGAGAGGCGTGATGACTGTCGCACTCCGCTGTTACCGAAGCGTTATCGTTTTTTTGATGCGCCTGACTCCGCCCAATTCGACAAGCAAAGACTTCTTTGAATTAAATCATATGCAACGTTCAAAAATCACTATTTAATATTTCAGAATCCACTCGTCATTCTGAGCCAGATCAACAGCTTGGTCGGCGGAGAATTTGCCCAAGGATTCCTTAATAAGTTCCTTGGTAGTGGAAGGTAGATCTCTCGGGTAGAGCTATATTTAGCACAGAAGTTTATCGCTGTTTCCTCTATTGTACATAGAATTCCATGTTTGTTGATCTATTGACTTTCAAGGAGGAAAGTTTTCCATCAGTGTGTCTTTCATAAAGATCTGCCACTGTCAATCGTGTATGACGTTATAGTCATCGAAAATTGTTTTCTTTTATTGCTATTGCGAATAAATATTGTAATTTTTATTTGGAAGCCAATTCTGCTCTGGGATATCAAGAATCAAAGGTGGTCGCATCGTGGTAGGTCTAGGTACCGGTCAATCAGGAATAATGCGCGGGACAATCGGCCCGTCATGGATGTATTTTGCATGGTTTTGTTGCGTCACCCAAGCCATGCTGGTCTTTCCAGACGGCCCAAAAGTTTTTGGCGCTTCTACTACTTGTTACTACTTCCTGGCCTTTCCACAACTGTCCATGTCTTGCGGCCCATCGCCTGGGCCTCCAGATGGTCCTGCTAAACCTCGCCTTATCCCTTGTTATTCATTCCTGGCGGACAGTTCGGGCTTGGTGGGGGGTATCAGCTGAGTCTCTCACATAAGCTTGTAACAGAGACCACCATTGAGAGGCTTGTTCAATTCGTTAGCTGACTTCTGCTTATTTCACTGATAATGACTATGTCCCAGAAGTATATATTTTTGCGCTTAGACCAGGTTTACAGTATCGGACGTAAGTGGGACTGTTATGCCAACCATTGATAACTGACAATAAGAGCTCGAAAACATGCAAAATGCCCCTCCAAGCCGAAAAGCGCTGTTTCTGTAACTAGCTCCTACAGTAGTCAGGCTGTCAACCCGTTTCCGGCTGTGGCGATGGTAGCTTTTCCACAACTTTTGCAAATCATGGTTATCACCTCAGCAGGGATCGTTCTTCGCAGCCTTTCAATGTGCCGACGGTGGCCTACATTTCCAGCCATTCGGCTACTTTTTCCTGTGTGCTCTCTCTGTCTCTATCAATGTTTTGGGAACTGATTTCGAGTTATTTTGTCTGTAGTAAATTATTTTCTCAAGAATCCCTTGGAATATCGACTCTTGCTCCTCCTCTCCACCCTAAAGTTGGGACTTCTCTGCTCTGATCTTTTCCAGGATGGTGTTATTGCTGTGGTTTTCCTAAACGTTCACCAATAAGTCCTCGGAGCGCTCGCTACTACCAGACGGTCCCTACCATACCACCTACCGCTCATACCAACAACTATCGCCCATCCCATCTGACCGCTGCAGCCTCCGTCAACAGTCGTCAGCTACGACCACGCCCGAGAGCCAAGCTTCTTGTTTGTGCAAGATTTTCAAGACTCTGCAATGATTCTGAGGTCCAGGTGACGCATGAAATATGGAGTATTAGCCAAGTGTTTCGTTTCTAACCGTTCCGCCACTGCAGCTGGCGATGTTAATGATTTTGTTTCTAAAAATTTAGTTTCAGTGAACCATCATTAGATTGTTGCCTAGTTGTCCTTCCGGATAAAATTCTTTCGAATTTACATCGCTGTGCGCTACAGTATCCTTAGGCTGCGTTCATACTTTGCGGCAGCGTCCACCATTGACCAATAGCGTCCACAAGCTGCAAACAATGAACGCAGCCTCATATAATTGCTCGATAGTTCGGCGTGGGGGGAGCATTTTGCACTTTAGCCAGTTCCCATTGACGTGTTCAATTGTTACTTAAGTGGCGAAAGTGCAAAACGACCTCCCCTCTCGAACCGAAGTGCGCCTGTTATCCCCCCCCCCTTTATTGAAAACGGTATTATTACTGCAAACCGGATGGTATGGCTGCAAGTTGCTCTGCACATCATTAGCACAGTTCCGAGAGTCTGTTCTCGTGCCGACTTCCGTAATATGTAACAGACCTTTCATCTTTCACGAGACGGTAAAGCCGTACCGTATTCGTCCATGAAGATAAAACCGACTTGCATATCGACTAGCTCTGACAGTTAGTCGAAAGGGCGTCTACTATTTCACCCCAACCCCCTCCCCCTCATTGTCCGCTCTATGGGAAAGTTTTAGGATAATCTAGTAAGAATGTAGGTAGGTTATGGGATGAGCTTGTAGAGGAGGAATTAATGGGGTCGACTAATACCCCAATCCACCAATCCCAGTGTTGTACCCTCGCCCCGCAAGTGATTGCCTAGGCCACACTGCATCCAACAAGCTACCACTATTCTAAATAGAAGTTCAACGCGTGGCGCACTCTCGTAAAGAAAAGGGATCAACGTGAAGACTCAACCTTTTGCCATTTGTTATAGTACTATTCCATGGTGGGCATTTTGGGACAAGAGCTTTTGCAACTACAGTAATCCTGATTTCGTATCCGACACTGCATGAAATGTCCCTAAGAAAAAAAATTCTGTTGGCCCATGTTCATACTTCGCGATGCGTTCAATTCCTATGTCGCGCGAATGGGACTGGTCGTGCTCTTCTGCATTGAAACTATGCAACTCGTCCAGTCACATCCAGGAAAGAACTTCTGCCTGACCCAGCTGTCCATCGATCAGTGGTAGGTCAGATCTACGCGCTTTGGAAATCTGTCGCGAAGTACGAACAAGGCATCGCGAGCTTTGCTCCAGGAGGGGTTAAATTGATTTTGGTGCCCTCTTCGGAGCTTAGAGGGCTCCTTCCTGGGCACGTTGCGACTGCAGGCTTTCAAGTGTAGTAGGAGCGGCATTCGCTCGAAGGGCCATTCCGGACCGCCGTTGTGCGAGGATCTCCGCATCATTTCGCTAGTTTTCAAATCGAAAATCAGTAAATTCATCTGTTTCTCCCACATTTCTGTGAAATATGTGTGTTCTGCGCCTAAAAACATTTCTGATAGTTTTGGAGCATGAACAAGATGCCAAATAGACCATAGGAAACGGTGCAGAAAGAAAATGCATGACACACCATGTGTGTCACGCGGTCCGGAACGTGTTAATTTAGGAGAGCTTAGGAAAAAGGGATGTGTTTGTAGAGTCAACTAGCTAGGGAACGCTAATTAGCCTATGACCGTTACAACAGCACGCATGTGACGTCCATATCCAACGAGAAGTTCACTTGTGGTAGAATGGCGAAACATTTTTGAACGGTTTCTGGAAATGAGACTAGTTTGGAAACTAAAGTGTCCTTCGGACCAGGATGACTTCCCACTGATCGTCTGGGCGGGTATAACCAGCAACAGCTTATTTCCCATTGATGCACCTCTTACAAGGGAGGTCGTTCAGGCCGTGGTGAGCTTTTTCAAAACGATTTGTTGCATGTTGTAGGGGTCCATACAAGGACCACACAGATGGGTTTCATTTTTGCTAAACGCTATTGGGAATGTCAAAAAAGGAATAAAACAAAATCGCTTAAAATACGCAAGTTTTATCATCTCATTCGCATCTGTTTCAGCTGTAAAGCAGAATACATAGAGTTTATAAAGTGTTTCTCAACTAGACATGAAAAAGAACATTGAATAATGTCGAAATACAGGTGCCTTACTTGGCATACAGTGAGGTACACTGCAATTTCTTTAGGGGCTTTATGCAGCATCCCTTCGCGCTCGCAGTGGCCTTTTAGCGCCACGCTGGCCCCAGATCACGTCGGCGCCATAAATAATTGTCAGAATCGTGATCAGGGCCATTGATTACCCCTGTTTGAGAGGTTTCAGCGAAAAAAAATTTTCGAGTTTCTTTAGTGGTCATGGACCTGACCCTTTGGATGGCAGTGACAGGCGAACCCTCCGTTAAGTATTCCCTCTGGCAGACGAACCGCCAGAAATTTTTCATTTCTTGCCCCACAACTTCAGTAGGTCTTCATAGAACATCTTGCTAGCTTCGGAGCCACTAAACGAGCATCCTGGATTTTCTTCACTTTTACCGTCTATGCTTTCGAGAAAGAACTCGTTACCACTTGCCCGAAGAAAGGTTTTTGTTTCTCATATCAAAGGTATGAGAGGAGTGCAGTGTATGTGCGTCACTTTTTTGTGTAGTTTTTAATTCTGCGTCTGCATACTAGCAAATGAAAAGCTTCCTCTTAACGATGTTGGATAACGACTCCTTGGGGGAGGGGGGGCTTGATAGCCACTGCTGAGAGGAACATGGCCGGCAACATAACACAAAAAAGCTCGGGAAAATTTTTCCCTCGGCGTCTGCCATACGCTAGGGGTATTGATGGTCCTGATCGACGGATCAGATATTATTTTGCCGCGGAACGCGCCATCTGGGCCATAAACGGCGCTAGAACTAGCCCGCGCGCAGACTGACAAATGATGTAGTACGAGAAAAGACTTTGCGACCGAGAGTTACGCGACCACATTTTGCCATGTTCAAAATGAGTGTCGTGTTCATGAACAGAGCATCGGATAACCGCCGTAACCCAAGTTTCATGAAGTTTTTTCGATAGTATTTCGCGAGCGCAATAATTGAGTGAGGCCTATTTGTGAACTGTTCCCGCATGGAATAAGCCTTCAAATGGCGTATATCCGGGTCATACACTATTATGGGGGCATACAGGAATGCAAGAAGCAAGAAATGTGAAAAATGCAAAACTAGTGTCGGCGAGGGGACCCGATCCACAAACCCACCGTCCGAGAGCCCGTCGCACTATACACCACACCATCTGCCACTCCGACACTAGCGACACAGGACCTGTTAAGAGATAGCGCAGATGACTGGAAATACTCCAATGCGCAGGTACACGCGCAATGCAAGTAGACATTTGGATTTTGACCTTATTTTGCGGCGCTGTTCTTCGTTCATGCCTGCTCAAAGAACACCCTGCATACTATACACTATCAACGCTACAGCCAGAATAGAGGGGAATAAGGTGGTTTAAAAAGCCCATTCTTTTCGAATTGTTTTTGACCTTTTTTTGACATTCCCAAAACCGTTTAGCAAAAATGAACCCCATCGCTGTGGTCCTCGCATGGACCCCTACAACATGCAACAAACCGTTTTGAAAAAGCTCACCACGGCCTGAACGACCTCCCTTGTTAAGAGGAAGTTGCAAAGAGTAAAGGCACGCCAGTGGAGAAGATCCTACATGGTCAGTGCGGACAGTGTCTTAAGTGGCGGGTTGCCTGGCAGGGCAGCGACCATGTTTTGGGATGTGGCTGTTCCCAACAACATCACATTCAGAAGCGCAGCTCTTAAAATTCTTCATAGAAACGGATGTGTGTCACGAGCCAGTTATTTGGGAGCCAGACAGGTGATCGGGTGCCTCCGATCAAGTCCTGAGCCAACCACCTCACTGCTTCACTCGAATACCACCGACTCCAAACAAGCGTTCCACCCCTCTTTTCTCTATTGGGACGGAACTTCTCTGAAACAATGGAATTTCCGCGCTTACGTGGACAGAACTAGTCCATTACCTAAACTCCACAACAATTCTACACGCGTGATCCGTACCAGAAGGTTTACTCAGGGTGAGCGCTTAGCTAATTGCCGAGCCATGCGTAATTGTTCTTTTCCTGTAGGTTTGCTTGTGATATGAAGTATTTTTTCTTCAGTATCGACTTCTCAAACGACACTGACGTCGCCTATACGGGACTACGGGGCTCAATCCAGAGAGAGATCATCTACCTTCGTGACAGCTATGAAACTTTGCGAAAGGATCTGGATGAGTGGATGGTAAGCGGCTCACTTATCTTTAGACAGTTCGGCGACGGGGGGGGGGGGGGAGGGGGGGGAGGCATTTTGCACTTTTGCTACTTCCCATCGATGTGTCGACCCATCTAGAGAGCCATTTCGTGAGCTTACAAGAAATTGACAGGTTTACCTGGCTGACGGCTCGACAAGTTCGCTCATACTTCACAAGAGCCAACAGGTTTCACCAGTGTGAGACTTGTCAGTAACACAGTGCACTAAAAAAGTCTAAGATGCCCCCCCCCTTCCATCGCCGAATTGCGGCCTTATCTGCCATGTCCATTGAAAAGATCAAATGGTTTCTCAGAACACGCCATACCATCGTAATGTGGTTATCCCTGCAGCCATTGGTGTGGCAAGTGCCCTGGTTTCGTTACTTCTCTATTTCTTCGTGAGAAGTTCATGGAGACGATGTGTTCGGTAAGTTTAGTGAACTGGGATGCTTCTTGAGCCCGGGCTGCTTGTCTGGGAGGGTCTCGATCCACATCAATCTCAGTTTCAGAAGATTTCGTCGTACACGACTATCACATATGAGCTGCGATCTCAATGGTGATAAAAAGCGCATGCTGCCTCGAAAAGACGACAGTGATGAAGATGATTTGTAAAAGAGAACGATTTCATTTATCACTAGTCAAATCAGTTATACAAAGATTTTATAATAAATAGTTTTATTTCGAGCTGTCCATGCGCTTCAACCATTCGTTTGAATTACACTGTATGGGTCTTAGTAAACTGATCACTTCCCGTTGGCAACCATTAATCGCGTCTGGAGGGGGGGGGGAGGGGGAGAGATTATAGTCATGAGTGAGAGCGGTTAGATTACGTTCATACTTTGCAGCAGCGCCCACCAGCGACCAACAGCATCCACCAGCGCTCCATTCGGCATCGTCTCTCCCCATAGTCTAGCAGCTGCCTGATACCCCCCCCCCTATCGCGCCATGCTTTCCATTCCCGGGGCTGCTATACCCTGGTGGACGCTGGTAGACGATAGGTTGATACCTATACTTGTCCACCTCTCGAGACGCTGGTAGACGCTCCTGAACGCTAGATCGTCATAGTAGCTGACGCTGGCGGACGATCGGAGCGCTGGTGGGTATTGCCGCAAAGTATGAACGCAGCTTATATAGCTGCCTCAAGCTAATTAGTCCTGTGTGAAGCGTGCGCAACAGCTGCGGTATAACTAATCCTTCACTAGCAACAATGGTTAACTGTCCAGTGCGGTAGTAGTTGATGGGCAGAAGTTGTAGTCCAGCCGTCCGCGCCGAGCGACATCTCGCGTCTCCTCTTGTCCGCCCATATCGTCCTCGACATCTGGGATCATAAGATCAGAACGCATAACGATGACGCAAACCCCCATTCTTGTCAAATTCTTTTCACTCAGTTTTTGACCTCCCCAGAAACGCATAGCAAAAATGAAACCCATTTTTGTGATCCTTGTATGGACCCCTACAACAAGCAACACATTACCAGAACGTGCGCCACAAAGTGAAAGACCTTCCCTTGTGTAAGGCCTCAGTGATAGAAAACAAAAGTAGCGCATCAACACACAATCGATTCAGAGCTCTTTCGACCAGAAATATCGATGCTACTTCTAGCTTAGACCAGCTATTGGATATGATACTCTTGTCTTTAGCCCTTATAAGCTTGAAGTGATAAACATGTTGAAGAAAGTCAAAACCACTTCTTGAAAGGGACCAATGATACGTGTCTCAAGGTTTTCCTACCAAATCCTCTGTAGTAGAGCTAGTAATAGGAAACTCGGATTAAGATCTTTCCCATAGAGAAGAAAGCAGAATGATCTCTTTCGCCTGCGGACACGCGCGGCGAAACTATCGGGCTGGAGAGTCTCATACCGCTGATCCTCTTTATTACTCGAAGCAGCGCTACTAAATATCATATGAGCAAAGCAATTAGAAGCAAAGAAAAACAAACATGGGAAAGGAATACACTCCACAACACAGATGATCCGTTTCGCTCGGTATCGCAGACGAATCATCATTGTCTAGCCAACCCCCGAGCTCGTCAGTGCGACAGGTTGAAGACATGAGGACATGGACTACATAGGGGAAGGTGTTGAGAAATAGGATAAAACGAGAGAGAATGTAAAAGTTAAAGAGGTTACATGCAAAGTTAATGCTATCAAGATAATGATAAATTATGCATAGTAATCAAGGAGGGAATAACATGATGTTGGATTGTTAATAGGTTAGACCTACTGAGAGATGTAGAGTATAAAACAATGTCCAAGCGGATTACATAAATAAAATGAAATAAAAGGCGTAGCGGAAGGAGGAGAATTAGTGTTGAGCACCGCTGCAAATGAGAATACCTGTCACTAGTCTATTTATCTTTCTATAGTTATTTGCGATTGAGTATTTGTAACTTATAAATTTTTGTAAATACATTTCACAATGCTAGTAACAATAAAATCTTCTTCGTAGCCATTTTTCAAGAGTGTTGTGACCATATCCGTTATTTTGCTAACGAAAACATTGAAGAACGAACAAGTGTTCGCTAGCCTCAAAGTTTCCGTATATATGACAGAGGATTTGTTAATAAGGGAAATGTTTGTGTCACTATACGGAAATCTGATTACATTGAAGCTAAAATCATCCGTTTTATTATACAGCTTAGTACTAATTTTACCGTTAGTAATATTAATTGTTAAATCTAAATAATTGCTTGAAACTTCACTATTATGAGTTTTTTTCAATTGAAGGGTATTTTGATAAACTTGAGAAAGTTGTTCATCCACATCATCATCAGTTTGGTTATGCACAACAAGCAAATCATCCATATATCTATATGGAATGAACAGCTTACTTTTATTAAACTTTTTAGATTTAGCATAGTCATACTCCATGACAGAAAGCGTAAGATCTGCCAGTAGTGGACTAAAATTGCCACCTTGTGGGACACCTTTAGTCTGCTTGAACGTATTATTAGCAAAAAGACAAAAACTGTTACGTAAAAGATAGTCAATAAAGTATACTAAATCGCTGGATTTGTAATATCTGTAGTTGTTCTTAAATTCTTTACCATCTGTATAGAAAACATGGTAACCATTAGTGGCAATAAAGGATCTGTTGGCATTTTTGAAGCAAATGTTAAGAAGTTCTTGCATTTTCTTTACAATAAGATCATGTTCTAAATTTGTGAACATGTCCGTGAAATCCGCAGTGTAAATTCTGAGATTGTCGAACGTGATGTTGTGTAGTTCTTGACTTATATTAATATTACTTATAGACCAGTATGTCTTGATAGTCCTGTTGCGGTTCTGTATTACTCTGGCGTAGTTAATAAAGTGATTTTTGAGATGTGTGAAGATTATGCGTAATTCTTGGGCCAAAGGCTTAACACTACTGCTATGTGCACCTGTGATGTATCTGAATTTAACTGGATTCTTATGTAGCTTTGGTAAGGCATATATAGTAGGTATTTCTGCATCAATGGATATATTGATATTATTCTTTACACAAAGGAATTTATGCTTCAATATTAAAGAATACTTGTTTGTATGAGGCATTAATTCATATGTGTTATTACTGTTTCCATAGACAAATGTGTGGTTGGCAGCATCATAAGAGAATGCCCATTTCATGCATTATGTTCAAAAGGTAGAACTTCTTGCAGATGATGCCATAGTTATTATTTGCTTTGTCGAGAGGACAGAACACGTATTTTTCTTGATATTGTTTGATTAAGTTGTAAGGTATGTGTTCTCCTACATTTTCAATATTAGCCTTTGTAAGTAGAGGTTTAACTTTGTCATGGTAACATGTACGAAAATGTTTCTGTAATAGAATAACCTTGTGATTGCTAGCTTTGTATTTACATTTCAAATAATTCATAACCTTGATGAGTGTATCTTCAAACACCATTTTAACTTCTTGTCTTGTTATGCCTGTGTCTGATCTATATTTAGTCCCTTTACTCAGCAGTCTTCTGAAACTCTCTTCTTTTATAAGATTTACATTTCCTGTGATAACGTGTTCATAATTTTTATCCACATATTCTTGTACTGTATTTGTAGTACATATACAATCGTTGTTGAGTATTTGCTTCAATTTTTCGTTGTCGAGATCTTTCAACACTTTGTTGTAATTGCAAATTTTGCTAGCCATTGTGTTGTTGTACTTATAAATAATTCTAATTGGGGTGAAATCACTAATCCTTCCATTATCGCTGAGTAGTATATCTCTAACAGTACGTGAATTGAAGATTCTGTTGAAGGGTATTTCATTAAATACTCTGCTCTTGAAACTGACCTCTACATTATGATATTTCTTTCTGGTGATTTCTTTTGTGGTAGTGTCAAAATGAAAATGAGCTAGCAGACAAAATATTAAGTACCTAGTCTTATTATTAACGCTCTGTAAGAAGTCTGCAGACATGGAGAGCTTCAATAAGTTTCTTAATTTCTTCTTTACGCAGACTCTTGAGCATTCTGTAGTACTGAACAGGTTTGAGTGTTTCATTATTACTCGTTATCTCTGCTATAATATTATCGTATGTGTTTACTTTATCTTTTTAGTGTTTCTTTTTCCTCTATTTACCCTTTGTTTTGTAATTTTAAGAGAGAAGAAGGGATGATTGCCCTTGTACATGAGAGGATTATCTATATTTGTAATGTTTCCATATCCCGACTTTACGTATTGAGGAGTCAGAAAGGTGAAGTGCCAGCAGCGGCCTTTGTGCTTATATGGGACTCGAGAAGAGTGGGCTCTATAAGAAGTGTTTCTGTCTCTGTTCCTTAATTCCCCCTAATCGACGCGTCCCTTGGCAACTTCCCCTTCACATTTTGATACCATGTGTGCTTCACAGGGTGAACTATGTCACTGAATAACAGCGTGACCGTGAGGACTACAACAAAGCCATGTTTATTCACCCCAGAGTTTCGAGCGTTGCTCTTGATGATCCATCCCATGATCGTCTCCGTTAGCCTCCTTTCCATCCTCTAATAAAACACGGGGGAGTATCGCACGCGTTAATCATTCCGATAAGAGGGCACATCTGAAAGAGTTTTTCCAATAATGTCATGAATGGACTTCTATAGATGTAATGCTCTCCACGAAATATTCTTAAGACGTTTCACGAAAAGGCTTACTAGGAGAGCGACGATCCACGTCGATAGGAGCGTGACCTTCATTGTCCTGAAAGAGCTTGTATGAAAAGTCTCCTGTAAAGCTTTGATGGAATTTGAGGCAGAATTGTAAGCAGGAGTGGACACTCATAACATACGGTTCGGTCCCTATATCCTTTTTTTCGGGTATGGGTTTGCACTTCAGTCCGGGGGGGGGACAGTCACCTACATCGGAGCATCACTTCGCTTAGGCTCGGATGAAAAATCTTTTTGGCCCTTTTTTGAAGATTGAAAAAATGTTTGCATTAGTCTCAATAGGTCCCACTAAAGTGCCCCACTTTATGTTACTAGCGCACTAATATCTCTTGTGATTGGCAGATTTGAAGAGAGATTCGAGCTGCGATGGGAGAAGGAGCGAGGAAAAGCAGAACCGTTTGACCGGTTTCTGTCTGTTCTTTTATATTCTATTCCGCTCATTCTTATTCTATTTTATTCTTCATTCTGACGACGAAACGAGGGTTTCTACAATAATTTGGACAGAATGCAATTTAATGCTTTTCAAAAGGGAATAATAAAAGCCTTATAATAGACCGACACTTTACATCCATTTTTTCAGTCTGTAGTTTACTTTTTTTATTTCATTTGTGATTGTTGTCGCTCCGTATTCAATTTGTGCATAGCAATTTCCTATTCGATCTCCTTAGTCTATACTCACGTCCGACACAATTCTTTAGTAGAAAATCGATAGAGGTCACGTAGTGGGGAGGAGGGAGAATGCCGCGCATGAACGCACCTAACCCACCACGGTACCCATCGCAATGTTGTGTGTGTGTTACGTTCTAACCATTATTTGTTCTATTTGGGAAAACCATCCTTACATGCGCCAATTCTTCAGCTCGAGTTCGAAATGTTTCTGAAGCTTCTTATTGCGTCTGGTACTGAGAGCTCACAGCTCACAGCATAGTCATTGAGACCAAACCCTCGTAGTCGAACGTTCTATCCACGATGGGCCTTCACGTCGCAATGCGACGGTGAAGAAATGCAGAAATGCGGAAAATGCAGAGAATGGCGAATTGCTGAAAAATTGGAAATTGTAATGCTTTTCGTCATTTCTGCATTTTCCGCACTTCTGCATTTTCCGCATTTCTGCATTTCTTCAAATTGATGTGTATATTACGCCTTCCATCATTTCCTCGGATTCCGCATTGCTTCATGGCCTTAGGCTTTGTAGGGTGGGGGGAGGGGGGGGGATCAGCACATTCGCTACTTCACATCCTGGTATTCATTGCGTCACAAAAGTTGACAGGTATTCCTCCAAACTTTGAGTGGAATCACTTTATGCCTTTACAACCTAGAGCCGCCATATAGCTCTAGTGCCTAGCTCGAGCTCGAAAAGAAAAACAAACTGTAAGAAAAAAAAAGGGGGGGGGTCGTACTAAACCCCCCAAAAAGGGGGGGGGTCGTACTGGTTTGACCGAAATTCCAACTAATGCTGTGCCCTGCGACGGAGAATTCTTAGCTGAAAAACTGGAAATTTTGCGGGAAAACATGGAAAAAGTGGTAGACGGTAGGAAGTTGGGGAAATCTAGGAAAGTGGTAGATAGCATAGGGAGGTGGGGGCGAGGTTTGAGGTTGGAATTAGGGGAGGGTCGCATTTTTTAGAAAAAGATCAACGCGATGGCGTGCCGTGAATATTACTCGTGTCCCTGGCATTAGAGTGAAAACTGTAGTTACTTACTTGTTCAAAAGAAGAATAAAGACCGTCGTCGACACACCTGACTGTCTAATAGGAAAGTCTCGGCGTTTTATCTGTATGGGGAAGACTTCAATTAAATGCAGTGGGAAAGGTCGTACCGAGGGATCATTCTGATCACATGGTCAGAATATTGCTCTCACATAATTCTTCACCGGGTTTTGATCCTCTAGGAGAAGCTCTGGCAACACCATTTCTTGTTGCTCGACCCTGAATAAAGCCATACGATATGGATTTTAATCCAATGGTTAGATAACTCTGTTCACCTCCGCTAACCATTGTTTGAGGGCCCATTTCAACTAGTACGAACGGACTGTCTGACTATTCAGGGTCGAGCAAAAGAAATGGTGTTGCCAGAGCTTCTCCTAGAGGATCAAAACCCAGTGAAGAATTATGTGAGAGCAATATTCTGACCATGTGATCAGAATGATCCCTCGGTGTGATCCAGAATGATCCCGCGAGCTTTCCCTCTGCATTTAATTGGAATCTTCGCCCATGCAGATAAAACGCCGTGGTCTAAGACTTTCCTATTAGACAGTCAGGTGTGTCGACGACGGTCTTTATTCTTCTTTTGAACAAGTAAGTAACTACAGTTTTCACTCTAATGCCAGGGACACGAGTAATATTCACGGCACGCCATCGCGTTGATCTTTTTCTAAAAAATGCGACCCTCCCCTAATTCCAACCTCAAACCTCGCCCCCACCTCCCTATGCTATCTACCACTTTCCTAGATTTCCCCAACTTCCTACCATCTACCACTTTTTCCATGTTTTCCCGCAAAATTTCTGTCAATCGCAAGAGGTATTAGTGCGCTAGTAACATAAAGTGGGCATTCTAGTGGGACCTATTGAGACCAATGCAAACATTTTTTCAATCTTCAAAAAAGGCCAAAAAGATTTTTCATCCGAGCCTAAGCGAAGTGATGCTCCGATGTAGGTGACTGTCCCCCCCCCGACTGAAGTGCAAACCCATACCCGAAAAAAGGATATAGGGACCGAACCGTATGTTATGAGTGTCCACTCCTGCTTACAATTCTGCCTCAAATTCCATCAAAGCTTTACAGGAGACTTTTCATACAAGCTCTTTCAGGACAATGAAGGTCACGCTCCTATCGACGTGGATTCGTCGCTCTCCTAGTAAGCCTTTTCGTGAAACGTCTTAGAATATTTCGTGGAGAGCATTACATCTATAGAAGTCCATTCATGACATTATTGAAAAACTCTTTCAGATGTGCCCTCTTATCGGAATGATTAACGCGTGCGATACTCCCCCGTGTTTTATTAGAGGATGGAAAGGAGGCTAACGGAGACGATCATGGGATGGATCATCAAGAGCAACGCTCGAAACTCTGGGGTGAATAAACATGGCTTTGTTGTAGTCCTCACGGTCACGCTGTTATTCAGTGACATAGTTCACCCTGTGAAGCACACATGGTATCAAAATGTGAAGGGGAAGTTGCCAAGGGACGCGTCGATTAGGGGGAATTAAGGAACAGAGACAGAAAGTCAGTTGGTTGCTTCTCATTTGAAGCTCTGAAATGGTCCCTTTTTTGCTCAATATCAATTAGCCTGGGCGCTCAATATGAAGGCCTGCAAGAAGCTTTTTAAGGCTCACTATCGGGAACGATGGAGACCGTTTTTTATACATTCATAATGTTTCTCACAGTTATATTAACATTCGGCTGGATATATTATGCCCACTTCTCGAGAAACCTTCCATTATTCCCCTCCAAGGAAGCATCACAATGCATTTTATCAACTCTATCACATCAACTCAGAGGTCTACGAAATTATGTCTGATAAAAGGACCATAGGAGCTCGTCGGATGCCAAACTGACCCGCTTGTTCAGCCCCATATGACGTCGAACGTTCCCCTTTACCACCCTTCACCCTAGCTATTCTAGCCACTACTGGCGCGATGACAATCCACTAGTGTAGAATAGTCCAGGGGCAGTATGCTATACTCCCCCTCGAGGGGAGGGGTCCCCTCCCCGTATGCTACACTTCCCCCGAAGGCTTTGGGGGAGAGGCCACGCCTACCAAATTAGGGGGAGAGCTCCCCCAACAACAAGTATTGGGGAAGACATCCCCTGGAACAGTTTTTTATTAGGTTGTCCGGAAAGTTCTGCAGGTTTTGAGTGTTTAACTTTAAACGATCATAACTTTCTTAACACTCATCGGATTTAATCCAAATAAGCACCATTCGAATCAGCACACTTTTGCCAATGTGACAGCAGTCGAGAAATCCCATCAAAGAAAAAACTGGGTGGTCGAGAATCCACGAAATCTACGAAGGTCTTTTTTGCCTGGTCCTGATTGATGAAGTATTTTCCAGCAAGGAAGTTCTGAAAATGTTTGAAAAGGTGATAGTCGGTTGGTGAAAGGTCTGAAGAATATGGCGGTTGAGGTAGAACTTCAACCCCCAATTCGTTCAATTTATGGATAGTGATTTGTGAAACGTGTGGGCGGGCGTTGTCATGCAAAAGAATCGGACCCTTTCTTTTGATAAGTGTTGGCTGCAGCTGACAAAATTTTCGGTACATTTCGTCGATTCCTTCACAGTAGGGTTCTGCTGTGATGGTTTGGCCTGGTGATAAAAAGTTATAGTGGATCACACCAGCCGATGACCACCAAGCCGTGACCAGAATCTTTTTTTCGTGAGGGTTCGGCTTTAAAAATTACCTCGGTGGTTCGTCGAAATCCAGCCACTGTCCGGAACGTCTCCTGTTATCATACATGACCCATTTTTCATCACAGGTGACAATTCGGTCTAAAAACAGGTTGTTTCTGCTGCGCAAAAGCAATGCCCAGAACGGAAACTCGAGAAACCGCGTGCCGATGCCTGCCGGTCACTCCGATGTGGGGGACGCAATTGGGTCAGTTTTGGTCCAGCCTTGCCAATTGCGTTCCAGACCAGTCGTCTGACAGAACAGTGAATGGACCAAACGCCTAGCTTTTCTGGGTAATGCTCTTCGAAGCTGTTTGGGATGGGTCAGTACCTTCAAAATCCCCTCAAAATGCACTCGTTGCAGATAATTGCTTTAATACGACAACCCCTTATGAAGGTTCATCTTCAAAGCTGAAATCTCCAGAACGAATGTTGTTGAACCATTGCCGCACAGTGCTTTCTCTAGCACTATTGGGGCCCCCACACCTGGTTAATTTGTTGAGACGGGCCGTGTTTTCGATGGCGATCGCCCCAATTTATAGTCGAAGAAAAAAATCATCCGAAGTGCTCTTTTCACATGCTTGAAAAAAATCTTGAAAAGGGGGGTTTATCAAGCAATGGTGAAACGGCAATTATCTACTGAGACGCAAGGGAGAATGAATTTTAATCAGCAATGAATGTGCAAAAAATAGTAACACAAAACATGCAGAACTTTGTGGACAACCTAATAGCTTATTTAGCGTTTGTTTTGTTTTCTTCATTTCTTCATGTCACAGATACACTCTTATATACCACTCTACCGACTTTTTTTCATCACATTACTTTTACACAGTGTTTAGAGAGCTATTCTTTGCTATTGTCTAAACCGCACTTTTACAAATTTTTGTTGTACGTCCTCATCATTGCGGACCGGTGGGGCGTGGCAGTGCGGCTGCATTTGGTGCGGTTTGGCAAAGTCGTTCTGCACCAGTTTTTGAAGCGAACAAGTGCATTACTGTATTATATCCTTCGTATTACTTTCTACCACTTTTTGTCGCATACGCGTTTCAACAAAAAGGCTGAGAACGGCTTCAACAGTGTGCGCACTCCTTCTGGCTGACACGCCCCACCGGTCCGCAATGATGAGCTGTATATTGAAGCCGACCAAGATTGTTAACGTTTATTAGGCCAACGTTTCGGCTTCCTCGCCTTCGTCAGAGCCTGAAAGAGTCCGAAACAGTTGTGATTTGCTCTCCCAAACGCCTTAACAAAAACTGAAGACCCTTTTGAGAAACTGGTAAACAACCTAACGGTATCGATCGGTTAAGATGACTCGGCTTACCTTTGATCTCCGCCGCGGAGACGCGAGATCGACCACCCGGCTTGCAGTAATGCGATGAGTGAGAATTCCCCTCTATCCCTCGACCTCATGTAGATCAAAACCCACAAAGGTCGGAGAAGGGCGCGAGTTCACGGGTTATGACCACACACTCCTCTTTCCTATTCATTTTGCGAAAATCCGTTTTCGATGTACCGTTCCAAGCGAAATTTTTCGAAAAAGGCTCGCTTGGAACGGTACTTCGAAAGCGGATTTTTCGAGCGGCTCGGAGTGTTCATCAGGAAATCCCCAACGCAATAATCTCATGAACCTTGAAGTTCAGGAGCAGTTCAAGTAGTTTTTGGAAGAGAAAATCTTCTAGCATTCAGCACAGGTTTCAGATTTCCAAACTATTGAGGTTCAAGGGAAATATCTTGGTTCAAACCTGTACAGGTTCTCAAGTTTAGGGAGAATGTAGCGTCAAACAGTACAAAAGGGGGGTCTCCGAACCCCTCAAAAGGGGAAGGGGAGGGGGTGTACGGGCTTGACCAAAATACAACCAATGATGTGCCCTGGTTTTTTTATGTTTGGCATATGCGCAGCGTACGAGAGTTCGTAACTCTGACAACGCCAGGATCTATACAATTCAACTCAATGGTTAAAGCGTATAGACAGTTCGAAATAAAACTATTTATTATAAAATCTTTGTATAACTGATTTGACTAGTGATAAATGAAATCGTTCTCTTTTACAAATCATCTTCATCACTGTCGTCTTTTCGAGGCAGCATGCGCTTTTTATCACCATTGAGATCGCAGCTCATATGTGATAGTCGTGTACGACGAAATCTTCTGAAACTAAGATTGATATGGATCAAGATCCTCCCAGACAAGGATCCCGGGCTCAAGGGGCGTCCCAGTAGGCTTCCAATGTACTTACCGAACACATCGTCTCCATGAACTTCTCACGAAGAAATAGAGAAGTAACGAAACCAGGGCACTCACCACACCTATGGCTGCAGGGATGACAACATTACGATGGTATGGCGTGTTCTGAGAAGCCATTTGATCTTTTCAATGGGCATGGCAGATAAGGGCGCAGTTCGGCGACGGGGGGAGGGCACCTTGCACTTTGTTAGTGCACTGCTTCAGTCACAATTCTCACTCTGGTGAAACCTGTGAACACTTGTGAAGCTGGAGCGAAGTTCGTTGGGCCATCACGGTAAAACCTGTCATTTCCTGTAAGCTCACAAAATGGCTCTCCAGATGGGTCAACTTGTCAATGGAAAGAAGCAGAAGTGCAAAAATGCCCCTCCACCCGTCGCCGAACTGCTCCTAGATGAGTGAGTCGCTTACCATCCATTCATCCAGATCCTTTCGTAAAGTTTCATAGCTGTCACGAAGGTAGATGATCTCTCTTTGGATTGACCCACGTAGTCCCGTGTAGGCGACGTCAGTGTCGTTTGAGAAGTCGATACTAAAGAAAAAATACTTCATATCACAAGCAGAACCTACAGGAAAAGAACAATTACCCATGGCTCGGCAATTAGCCAAGCGCTTACCCTGAGTAGACCTTCTGGTACGGATCACGCGTGTAGAATTGTTGTGGAGTTTAGGTAATGGACTAGTTCTGTCCACGTAAGCGCGGAAATTCCATTGTTTCAGAGAAGTTCCGTCCCAATATGGAAAAGAGGGGTGGAACGCTTGCTTTGGAGTCGGTGGTATTCGAGTGAAGCAGTGAGGTGGTTGGCTCAGGACTTGATCGGAGGCCATTTGCATGGTACCTGATCACCTGTCTGGCTCCCAAATAACTGGCTCGTGACACTTTCTATGAAGAATTTTAAGAACTTTGAGCGCTTCTGAATGTGTTGTTGTTGGGAACAGCCACATTCCAAAACATGGTCGCTGCCCTGCCAGACAACCCGCCACTTAAGACACTGTCCGCACTGACCATGTAGGATCTTCTCCACTGGCGTGCCTTTACTCTTTGCAACTTCCTCTAAGAGGTGCATCAATGGGAAATGAGCTATTGCTGGCTATCTCCTCCCAGACGATCAGGTGTAATGTGCCTCTATTCATCCCGGTTTGAAGAACACTTTATTAGGGTGTCCACAAAGTTCGTTGGCCATTCGTTTTTTGCAGAGCTTATGAAGATAACTCACCAAGTTGAACTTACCGGTCCATGATATAATCTCCATGCATACCCACCACCTTTCGCCAACGATCGGGTAGAGAGGCAACTCCATCCTCTCAGAAGCCGGCCGCCGCGACTCGCCCAAGTCCTCGATCACGTCCTCGAGGTCGCGCTCGTTCTTCAGCTGTTTTCCGTCCAGGAAGTTTCGCATGGACCGGAAGATGTGGTAATCGCATAGACTGATGTCCGGGCTATATGGTGGATGCGTGAACGTCTTGATGCCCAGCCTGTCCAGGACGGCCTGAGTATCTCTCGCTTTGTGGGGGCGCGCGTTGTCCCAGAGCAACCACGGATTTGCAAGTTTCTGGGACAAGGCGGCAGCTTTCACCTTGACCTCCTGTAATTCTTTAGAGAGGGTCTCTGCCGTCACTGTGGCATTGTTGGGTAGGGTGCTATAGTGGACGACGCCGTGACGATGAGAACAGAATACGCTCGGCATATTTCGATGCCATAGTTTTCATTGGTGAAGCGAGTCCCCCATTTTGACATCCAGTTCTTAGAAGGGGTGTTATTACCAAACTGCTGACGCATCCTGGTCGTGGCCTGACGTCTGGAGATGTCCAGATTGTAGTAGTCCAGCAACTATCACTCATCTTCACTGCTTTATTGTGGAAAGATCAGGAAAGGAAATTTAGAGCTAGCTAGCTCAGAAGATAGCCCATCGCGAGTACTTTCAGTATTGCGAAATCTTATGCAAAATCACAACGCGTTGCGTAACGCGACGCTGTTTACAAATGGCCAACGAACTTTGTGGACACCCTAATAGTTTCCAAACTAGTCTCAGAAACCGTTCAAAAATGTTTGCCATTCTACCACAAGTGAACTTTCGTTGGATATGGACGTCACATGCGTGCTGTTGTAACGGTCATAGGCTAATTAGCGTTCCCTAGCTAGTTGACTCTACAAACACATCCCTTTTCCTCCTAAGCTCTCCTAAATTAACACGTTCCGGACCGCGTGACACACATGGTGTGTCATGCATTTCTTTTCTGCACCGTTTCCTATGGTCTATTTGGCATCTTGTTCATGCTCCAAAACAATCAAGTGTTTTTAGGCGCAGAACACATATCTCATAGAAATGTGGGAGAAACAGATGAAATTACTGATTTTCGATTTGAAAACTAGCGAAATGATGCGGAGATCCTCGCACAACGGCGGTCCGGAATGCCCCTCAGAGCGAATGTCCGCTCCCTACTACACATGAAAACCCGCAGTCGCCGCGCGCCCAGGAAAGAGCCCTCTAAGCTTCGAAGAGAATAAAAAAATTAATTTAACCCCTCTAACAAAGCTCGCGATGCCTTGTTATACTTCGCGACAGATTTCCAAAGCGCGTAGATCTGACCTACCACTGATCGATGGACAGCTGGGTCAGACAGAAGTTCTTTCCTGGATGTGACCAGACGAGTTGCATAGGTCCAATGCAGAAGGGCACGACTAGTCGCATTCGCGCTAAGCGCAGAAGTTTTGCTCGAATCGCGAAGTATGAACGTGGGCCAACAGAATAATTTTTTACTAGGGACACTTCATGCAGTGTCGGTTACGAAATCAGGATTACTGTAGTTGCAAAAGCTCTTGTCCCAAAATGCCCACCATGGAATAGTACTATAACAAATGGCAAAAGGTTGAGTCTTCAACGTTGATCCCTTTTCTTCACGAGAGTGCGCCACGCGTTGAACTTCTATTTAGAATAGTGGTAGCTTGTTGGATGCAGTGTGGCCTAGGCAATCACTTGCGGGGCGAGGGTACAACACTGGGATTGGTGGATTGGGGTATTAGTCGA